>JAREIK010007419.1:0-42916 GCA_029783825.1 Sapria himalayana | reverse complement strand
TTTTAAATTATATGAAAAAAATAATATTGAGATTTTATTATTTATTATTAGGGTATATTTTAAATGATTATCTATTTAGGGTTTTCGTGATTTAGGAGTTATTGATTTAAGTATATAGGCATTTAGTGGTTTATAGGATTAATTTAAAAATGAAATAACAAAAAAAATTATTTTTGTAATTTTTTCACATTTTCAAATGTTATGACATTTGAAAATATAATAATCTCAAAATTTTTTTAAAATGTGAATTAAATATTTAGTAATAATAATCATTATAATTATATATAATATAAAGTAATTATAAATAATTCTATTGATAGATATGATATCAATTATCAAAAAATAAATTAATAAACTATTATTAATATGATAGATATAAAATAAAATATAATTACAAAACCTAAAATGATTCAAAATCAAAGTAAAATTTATTAATAAATAATAATTTTTTGTTTTTAAATTTTTCTTCTTTTTATAAAATAATATTTTTTTTATTAAAAGTAAATTATTAATATTATATTTGTCTGACAAATTATTTATTTTGTAATTAATATTTATATAAAAAATAAACTAATAAATATTTAAAATGAATATTTAAAATTATAATGAATACAAATTAAAATGAGATTTAAGATTTATTATTTATGTATATGTAATTTATTTATTGATAAACTATTTGTATAACCAAATATTTTTTCATTCTTAATATTTTCATGTAAGTGCAGGAATGGAAATATTAAGAGTCTGGGGATGCAGCAGTTACACAATAACGGAGGTCTCGTGACCGGACATCAGGCTGAAATTGGAACAGAGCCTGACCCATTACATGATCCGAACCGCTCCGGTTAAATGAACGGAGAGAAATTTTAATATAAAATATTTCGTTATTTTATTTTTGGGTGGCTGTTTTTGGACCCGTGGAACTATTCTTCGTCTCTCTCTCTTCTCTCTGTGCGATTTATCGAGACTATTCTATGTGCTACATACTATAAGATATTTATGTTGCTTTAATCTATATGCATAAGCATTTTTTGGTGGATTTAGCTAGTCGTACTGAGCAACTAGAGAACTAATTTATTTTCGGTATTTATTTCTCATTTTTTGATTCTATCATGGATGGTTTCTAAATTGGGATATATATATTGCTTGTTTTTTGTTGTTTCTATGTTTCTGTATCTCAATCTCACTACCGTGGAAGCACAATTACCCAACAATTATATATGGTATACCGGTTTAATGGATTGATTGTTTAGAAGTTTTGACGTTTTGGAGTTTAGCAAATTATGTTTTTAGGCATTTAGTGGTATATAGGTTTTATTTATATAATAAAATAAGAATTTTTTTTTGATTTTTTTAGATTTTCTAAGGTTATAACCTTTAAAAATAAAATAATTTTTAAAATCTTTTGAAATGTGAATACATGTATAATTATATTAATCTTATTAATTATATATCATATAAATTCAATATAAATAATTTTAATGATAGATATTATAATAATGATCAAAAATTAAATTAATAAACTATTATTAATAATATAAATATTAATTAAAAAATATTTACATAACACAAAATGATTCAAAATCAAATAAAAATATATTACTAAATAATAATATTTAATTTTTAAAATTTTCTATCTTTTTATAACTTATATTTTTTTATGATTAAAAATAAATTATTTTTTAATATCTCTCACTCGAAATTTATTTTGTAATTAATTTTTCTAAAAATTAAAATATAAATAATTAAAATGAATATTTAAAATTATAATAAATAAAAATAAAAATTAGATTTATTATTTATTAAGTAGTATACAACTGTTATAAGGGTTATGTATTTAGGGTGTTCGGATTTTATGAGCTACTGATTTAAGTAAGTAAACATTTAGTGGTCTATTGGTTTTATTTAAAAAAGAAATAACAAAAAATTTATTTTTTGTCTTCTTTCTCATTTTTTGATTAAAACCTTTGAAAATATAATAATTTTTAAATTTTTTTCATAAGTGAATACAATATTTATTTATAATAATCATAATAATTTTATATCATTTAAATTCAATATAAACAATTTTATTGATAGATATTCTAATAATTATCAAAAAATAAATTAAAAATCTATTATGAATAAGATTGATATTACTTAAAATATAATATCAAAACATAAAATGATTTAAAAGCAAAGCAAAATATATTATTTAATATTAATATTTGTTTTAAATTTTTATTCTTTTATAAGCTTATCTATTTTTGATGAAAATAAATTTTTATAAATTATATTTTTAACTCATAATTTATTTATAATTAATATATATTAAAAAAAAAACTTAACAATCAAAATGAATTTTTTAAATTATAATGAAAACAAATAAAAATTAGATTTATTAATTATTATTTAGGGTATGCCCGTTTAAATGATTATCTATATAGGGGTATCAAGATTTTGTAGTTTAGTGATTTAAGTGTTTAGGCATTTAGTGATTTATAGGTTTTATTTAAACAATGAAATAATAAAAATATATATATATATATATTTTGTTTTTTCACATGTTCAAAGGTTATAATCTTTGAAAATATAATAATTTTAAAATTTTTTTTCAAAAGTGAATACAATATTTAGTTATAATAATTATTAAATCTATATATCATAAATATATGTTTTATTGATAAAATTCTAATAATGACAAAAAATAAATTAATAATCTATTATTATTAAGTTAGATATCAATTAAAATATATTTACAAAACCTAAAATGATTCATAAATAAATAAAAATATATTACTATATAATAATTTTTTGTTTTTAATTTTTTTTCTTCTTTTAAAAGTTTATCTATATTTTTTGTTGAAAAAATAATTTATATAAAACTTATTAGTCTAACATATAATTTATTTTCTAATTTATTTTATATAAAAATAAACAAATAAATAATTAAAATGAATATTTAAAATTATAATGAAAAAAATAAAAATTAGATTATTATTTATTATTTAGGATATACCTGTTTAAAAAATTTATCTATTTAGGGTTTTCGAGATTTAGAAGTTATTGATTTAAGTATTTAGGCATTTAATGGTTTATAGCTTTTATTTAAATAATAAAATAACAAAAAATTTATTTTTGATATTTTTTCAAATTTGTTAGTCATAACATTTGAAAATATAATAATTTTAAATTTTTTTTAAAGATCTGAATAATATATTTGGTAATAATAATAATTATAACTATATATAATATAAACTAATATAAATAATTTTTTTGATAATATTATATCAATTATCAAAAAATAAATTAATAAACTATTATTAATATGATAGATATAAATTAAAATATAATTAAAAAACCTAAATTGATTCAAAATCAAAGTAAACTTTATTACTAAATAATAATTTTTTTTAAGTTTTTGCATCATTTTATAAGCTAGTTTTTTTTTGTTGAAAAATATTTTATTTATATTATATTTGTCACTCATAATTTATTTTGTAATTAATATTTCTATAAATTATTTAAATTAAATTTAAGGTTTACGAGTTTAAAGGTTTAGGTATTTAGGGGCTTCGGGGTTTAGGAGTTTAGAGATTTATGTATTTAGGCATTTAATTGTTTATAAGTTTTATTTAAACAATGATATAAAAAAAATTATTTTTGTTATTTTTTCTTATTTTTTAAAGTTATAAACTTTGAAAATATAAAAATTTTTAAATTTTTTTTCTGTGAATACTATATTTAATATGATAATCTTAATAATTATATATCATGTAAATTCAATATAAACATTTATATTGAAATATATTATATTAATGATCAAAAAATAAATTAATAATCTATTATTAATAAGATAGATATTATTTTAAATATATTTGCAAAATGAAAATTTATTCAAAATCAAAGTAAAATATATTACAAAATAATTCTTTCTTTAATGTTTTACAAATTTTATAAGTTTATATTTTTTGTTATTAAAAATAACTTATTTAAATTATATTTGACTTCCTCATAATTAAATTTTAATTTATAATTCTATAAAAATAAACTAATAAATAATTAAAATAATATTTAAAATTATAATGAATACACATAAAATAAAGATTTATTATTTATTATTCAGGATATACCAGTTTAATGGTTTAAATATTTTGGTGTTTTGTGGTTTAGTGATTTAAGTGTTTAGGCCTTTAGTGATTTATAGTTTTTATTTAAAGAATGAAAAATAAAAAATTTAATTTTTTTATTTTTTTAATTTTTGAAGGTTATATCCTTTGAAATTATAATAATTTTAAATTTTTTTAAAATGTGAATATAATATTCAGTAATAATAATCTTAATAATTATATATAATGTGAACTCAATATAAATAATTTTATTAATAGATATTATAATAATGATCAATAAAAAATTAATAAACTATTGTTAATAAGAATTATATAAATTAAAATAAAATTTCAAAATCTAAAATGATTCAAAATAAAAATAATATATATAACTAAATAATAAAATTTTGTTTATAAAATTTTTCCTCTTTTTATAAGGATATATATTTTTTTTGATGAAAAATAAATTATTTTAATTAGATCTGTCTCACTAATAATTTATTTTATAATTAATATTTATATAAAAATAAACTAATAAATAATTAAAATAATTTTTTATAATATACTGAATAAAAATTAGAATGAGATTTATGAATTATTATTAATGTATACCAGTTTACTATTTTAAGTAATTAGAGGTTTTTTCATTTATGAATTTAGTGATATATGTATTTAGGCATTTAGTGGTTTGTAGGTTTTATTAAAACCATGAAATAACAAAAATATTATTTTTGATATTTTTTTACATTTTCAAAGGTTAACCTTCGAAAATATAATAATTTTAAAATTTTTTAAAAATGTAAATACAATATTTAGTAAAAATAATCATTATAATTATATATAATATAAACTAAATATAAATAATTTTATTGATAGATATGATATCAATTATCAAAAAATAAATTAATATGATATTATTAATATGATAGATATAAATTACAATATAATTAATATTTTAATAAATTATTTAAATTATATTTAAGGTTCACGAGCTTAAAGGTTTAAGTATTTAGGGGCTTTTGTGTTCAAAAGTTTAGAGGTTTAAGTGTTTAGGCATTTAGTGGTATATAAGTTTTATTTAAACAATGATATAACAAAAAATATATTTTTATTATTTTTTTAATTTTTGAAGGTTATAACCTTCGAAAATATAATAATTTTTAAATTTTTTTCAAATGTAAATATAATATTTAGTTAAAATAATAGATTATTATGGTTTTTTCAAACTTTTTAAAAGAAAAAAAAATTTCAAAACAACAAATTATTATATAGTAATATATTTTGATTTCTTCAGAATCATTTTAGGTTTTTTTATTATATTTTAATTGATATCTATCTTATTAATAATAGATTATTAATTTATTTTTTGATCATTATTAAAATATTTATCAATAAAATTTTTTATATTGAATTTATATGATATATAAATATAATGATTATTATAAATAAATATTGAACTCACTTTTGAAAAAAATTTAAAAATTATTATATTTTCAAAGGTTATAACCTTTGAAAATATCAAAAAATAATAAAAATTAAAATTTTGTTATTTTAATTTTTAAATAAAAACTATAAACCACTAAATGCATACCCAAAAAAATCCGTAAACTTTTAAGGCCCATAATGACTAAATACATAAACCATTAAACCGCTATATGCTACTTAATAATTAAGAAATCTAATTTTTATTTCAATTTATTATTATTTTAAATATTCATTTTAATTATTTATTAGTTTATTTTTATAGAAATATTTATTACAAAATAAATTATGAGTGCGACAAATATAATTTAAATAATTTATTTTTAATCAAAAAAGAAATATATACGCTTATAAAAGAAGTAAAAATTTAAATATTAAAAATTATTATCCAGTAATATTTTTTACTTTAATTTTGAATAAATTTGGGTTTTGTAAATATTTTTTAATTAATATCCATCTTATTATTAATAGTTTATTAATTTAATTGTTGATCATTATTATAATATCTATCAATAAAATATTTATATTGAATTTATATGATATATAATTATTAAAATTATTATAATTAAATATTGTATTCACATTACAAAAAATTTTAAATATTATTATATTTTCAAAGATTATAACCTATGAAAATGAAAAAAATTACAAATTTTTGTTTGTTATTTTATTATTTTGATAAAACCTATAAACCACTAAATGCTTAAAAACATAAATCGCTAAACTCCTATATGATAAAACTTCTAAATACTTAAACTATTAAATTGGTATACATTAATAATAAATCATAAATCTCCTTTTAATTTTAATTAAGTATAATTTTAAATTTTTATTTTAATTATTTATCAGTTTATTTTTATAGAAATATTATTTACAAAAAAAATTATTTGTGAGACAGATCTATTTTAAATAATTTATTTTTTATCATAAAATATATATATGCTTATAAAAATAGGCAAAATTTTAAAAACAAAAATTTATTATTTTATAATATATTTTATTTTGATTTTGAATTATTTTAGTTTTTACAATTATATTTTAATTTATATCATTCTTATTAATACTAGTTTATTAATTTATTTATTGATCATTATTATAATATATATTAATAAAATATTATATTAAGAATATTATAACTAAATATTATATTAACATTTAAATAAAATTAAAATTATTATATTTTCAATTGTTATAACCTTCAAAAATTAAAAAAATTAAAAAATTTAATTTTTTATTTTTTCATTCTTTAAATAAAAACTATAAATCACTAAAGTCCTAAACACTTAAATCACTAAACCCCAAAACACCTAAATACTTAAATCATTAAACTAGTATATCCCGAATAATAAATATTAAATCTCAATTTTATTTGTATTCATTATAATTTTAAATATTATTTTTTATTATTTATTAGTATATTTTTATAGAATTATATATTAAAAATAAATTATGTGGAAGACAAATATAATTTAAATAATTTACTTTTAATAACAAAAAAATATAAACTTATAAAAAGAAGCAAAACATCAAAAAAGTTATTATTTAGTATTATATTTTACTTTGATTTTTAATAAATTTATGTTTTGCATATATATTTTAAAAAATATGTATCTTATTAATAATAGTTTATTATTTTATTTTTTGATCATTATTATAATATATATCAATATAATTGTTTATATTGAATTTACAAGATATATAATTATTAAGATTATCATAACTAAATATAGTATTCACATTTAAAAAAAAAATTTAAAAATTGTTATAATTTCAAAGATTATAAATTTTTTTTGTTATTTTATTTTTTAAATAAAACCTATAAACCACTAAATGCATGGGGTGCTCATGGGACGGGATGGGATGGGGAGTACAAATCTCCAGTCCCTTCTCACGGTTCGCAGATTTTTTTTTTTGAAGATCCAGACCCGTTCCATAGGTTGAAAATATCGAGATGGGATAGGATGGAAATTGGGAATTTTGGGTAGGAGAAAACAGTTCCAGGACGGAATGGAGTTCGGACATTTTTTTCCATTTATTTTTTTCAAACCGACCAAGTTAGTTCATGTCGAAACCTTTTGTTGTACCATTTATCATTCCTTAGTTATGTATCTTTCAAACTCAAATTGTGCCAATTTTATTTTTTCAAATAGGCTAAATACCACAAATAAGTTTCATTACCTTGTCAAAAGCTTTGATGTGCAGAAAAGTATAGAAATGTTAAATAGAACAGGACCGAGTTGTGTGCTTAATTTTATTCTTTGTTTTTTCACAAGTTGGCTTTGTTCAGCATAGTTAAAGTTAACCATAATAGCAATACAATATTTTTTAAACAATTACTTAAAATATTAAGGAATATCTAAAGATGACCACAAACATTGGTATCAGCAATTACTACTTAACTAATTGCAAAAATTGGGTAGCTTAATATAACAAAAAAATACAACTAATAACAACCATGATAATAATCATTTCAAAGGTCCGTCCCAGAAAAGCAACGAAAATCCAAACCCAATTAATTATCTCTTCAACAACTCATCCCTTTTCTTTCTCCACTATAGAAGGACAACCAAAGATGAAAACGTATTAATTATGTATACATAAATTTCTAAGATGAAAGAGTAATAAAAAAACAAAATATTACCTTATATAATTTAATACACCCATTCAAATTTAGTTGGCCAACTATAGTTGGAAGAATATTTGGTTCTTGTGACCCCACTGAAAATTGTAATTGAACCATATTTTTATTAAATAGAATGAATAAAATAAGTAAATGTGAAATTAAAATTTACAAGATTTGTATACTAACCTAATTAATTATCATCAAAGTATTGAACTAATTCTTCAATTTCAATAGGTTTGTTTGAGCTTCTCAACCAATCTGGTAGACATATATGAACTTCAGCCGTAATAGGTGTTAAAGAACTCCTAAATTTATCTAAATTTATCCCCCCAGTGCTAAATGTAGATTCATAGGCCACGGTAAAAGCTTGGATAGCAAATACATCTCTTGCTACATTTGCCAAAGAAGGATACCTAACCTCATTTACCTTCGATCAGTTTAGAAGATCAAAATCAATTCTATTTTTTTCAAGTTTGTATTCCAAGTACCTATCCAACTCTTCCAAAGCTGCAACTTCTTGTTCTTTCTCCAATTCAAAAAAAAATATCAACATACATATCACTACTATCAAAAAAGCTTCATTTTTCTTCAATAGAGTAGAAGAGAAATCATCTTCTTTTGATTCATCTTCATTTAAATCTTTATAATCATCCATCATCTCATTTAAAGAATTTATAACCTTTTTCACCAAATTCTAGCCAATTACTCTTCATAATGCTAAGTGTACTTAACCTTGAGATATTTGAGCTTATATCTAGGATCCAACACTACTGCTACAAAAAGCATAATATTTGTTGACTGAAGAGAACCCCAATATTTGTTGAATATGCCATAACTTGTGTCTCTTTGTTGAACATATTGTTATGGCCCTAAGAATGATCATAATTACATATTTAATCACTATAATACTGGGTCACAGTATTGGATATGACCATAGCTTGTGCATTTTATCTTTATATTGCAAAGTCATTGCACTAGGAATGATTGTAACTTTGGACATTCCTCAAGAGCAAAAGACATGACCCTAGAAATAGTTAAACCTCGGTACTACTCTTTATAATTTTATATAGCTAAAATTCTTGGGATTGGAAATATCACTATGGCTTTTTCTTTTGATTTGTGACCTCAAGTGTCAATTTGAAAGACTAATATTTTGAGCAATGATTAAAACCTTTTATACATTTGAATATGATTCATTTACACCTTTTTGGGTATTGTGAGCTTGTATACATAATTCATTTAATATAAAAAGAAAGAAATGATACCTTTCATATCCATGATGATATAAAAAAAAGGCTTAGACATGTCAATAAAATAAATTTTTTGATTCTTGATTGAAAGAGAGCCCATACTTCTTCCCCTGCTCAAACCACCCTAGGGGTAGTTTGTACTAATAGGCTACAAGGTGGTTATTTTTTTAGAGGTTAACTATGTTTTAAAAAAATTTCTTTGAGTGTGTGCATGAGAGATATTTTAGAAGAAATTACAATAATCAATATAAATAGCATCCTCAACAACTAGCTATTTCAACACATAGGGGTACAACTTTGGTTTAGTCTATTAGCATGCCTGAGTCAAATTACTTTTGATAGCCCAGGGATTCAACATCAAATATGATGAGACATAATAGAGATAAAGTAAAAGCTCCTATTATTTTGGTTAAAGCTTTAGCAATCATTCTAGAGTTGAGAGAGGAACAAAATAAATTATTTTAATTATTCAGTATAATTTTAATTAATTATCAGTTTATTTTTATAGAAATATTAATTACAAAATAAATTATTAGTGAGACTGATCTAATTTAAATTAAACCGGTATATCCTATATAATAAAGAATAAATCTCATTTTTTTCCATTTTAATTTTAAATATTCAAATTTAATTATTTATTTGTTTATTTTAATATAAATATTAATTACAAAATAAATTATGAGTTACACAAATAAAATTTATATAAATTATTTTTCATCAAAATAATATAGAGAAACTTTTTAAAAGAAAAACAAATTTCAAAACAAATAATTATTATATTGTAAGATATTTTACTTTGATTATGAATCATTTTAGGTTCTGTAAATATATTTTATTTGATATCAATCTTATTAATAATAGATTATTAATTCTTTTTTCATCATTATTAGAATAATTATCAATAAAAATGTTTATATTGAATTTATATGAAATATAAATATAATGATTATTATAACTAAATATTGTAATCACTTTTGAAAAAAATTTTAAAATTATTTTATTTTCAAAGGTTATAACCTTTGAAAATGTTAAAAAATAAAAAAAAAATAAATTTTTTATTATTTCATTTTTTAAATAAAACATATAGATCATTAAATGCTTACTTACTTAAATTAGTAAGCTCATAAATCCCGAAACCCCTAAATACATAAAACTTTTAACAGCTATATACTACTTAATAAATAATAACTCTGAATTTTATTTCTATTTATTATAATTTTAAATTTTAATTTTAATTATTTATAGTTTAATTTTTTAGAAAAATTAATTGCAAAATAAACTTCGAGTGAGACAATATTATTTAAATAATTTTTTTTTTAAAAAAAATATAAGCTTATAAAAAGAAGGAAAATAATAAAAATTAAATATTATTATTTAGTTAATATATTCTGATTTGATTTTGAATCATTTTGTGTTATGCAAATATATTTTAATTAATATTTATATTATTAATAATAGTTTATTAATTTAATTCTTGATCATAAATATATTATCTATCATTAAAATTATTTATATTGAATTTATATGATATATAATTAGTAAGATTAATATAAATATACATTGTATTCACATTTCAAAAAATTTGAAAAATTATTATATTTTCAAAGATTATAACCTTTGAAAATTAGAAAAAATCAAAAAAGAATTTTAAATTTTTATTATATAAATAAAACCTATAAACCACTAAATGTCTAAAAACATAAAATTTTAAACTCCTAAATGACTAAATATTATATTTACTTTTGAAAAAAATTTAAAAATTATTATATTTTCAAAGGTTATAACCATCAAAAATGATAAAAAATCCAAAAAACAATTTTTTATTATTTTATTATTTAAATAAAACTTATAAACCACTAAATGCCTAAACATTTAAATATCTAGACTTTTAAACCCCAAAACCATCTAAATACTTAAACCATTAAATCTATATAACCTAAATAATAAATAATAAATCTCATTTTTATTTGTATTCATTATAATTTTAAATATTCATTTTAATTATTTTTTAGTTTATTTTTATAGAAATATTAATTACAAAATAAAAAATTAGTGAGACAGATATAATTTAAATAAATTATTTTTTATGAAAAAAAAAGCTTATAAAAATAAACAAAATTTCAAAAATTTATAATTTTGTTTAGTAATATTATTTACTTTGATTTTGAATTATTTTGGTTTTTGCAAATATATTTTAATTAATATCTATCTTATTAATTATTATATTTTTAAAGGTCATAACCTTTGAAAATCTCGAAAATTCATAAAAACAAATTTTTTGTTCATTCATTGATTAAATTAGACTTATAAACACAAAAATGACTAAACATATAAATCAATAAACTTCTTAACCCCAAAACCTCAAATAACTTTAAATAATAAATAATAAATAATAAATCTCATTTTTATTAGTTTTCATTATAATTTTAAATATACATTTTAATTATTTATTAGTTTAATTTTATAGAAATATAAATTAAAAAATAAATTATTTATTAGACAAATATAATTTAAATAATTTATTTTTCATCAAAAAAAATATAGGCTTATAAATGGATAAAAAAATTTAAACATTTTAAATTAATATTTAGTAAAATATTTCACTTTGATATTGAGTCATTTATGTTTTGCAAATATATTTTAAACAATATTTATCTTATTATTAATTGGTTATTTCTTTTTTATGATCATTATTATAATAAATATCAATAAAATAGTTTATAATGAATTTATATAATATATAATTATTATGATTATTATAACTTCATATTGTATTCACTTTTCAAAAAAAAAATTAAAAATTCTTATATTTTCAAAGGTTATAACCTTCAAAAATGAGAAAAAATAACAAAAATAATTTTTTTGTTATTTTATTTTTTATATAAAACCTATATACCACTAAATGACTAAATACTAAAATGACTAAACTTCTAAACACCGAAGCCCTTAAATACTTAAAACATTAAATTAGTATATTCTTAATAATAAATCTTAAATCTTAGTTTTATTAGTATTCTTTATAATTTTAAATATTCATTTTAATTATTTATCAGTTTATTTTTATAGAAATATTAATTACAAAATAAATTATTAGTGCGACATATATAATTTAAATAATTTATTTTTCATCAAAAAAAATGCTCAGAAAAAGAGGCAAATTTTAAAAATAAAAATTATTATTTAATAATATATCTTATTTTGATTTTGAATCATTTTAGATTATACAATTATATTTTAATTTTTATCATTCTTATAAATACAAGTTTATTAATTTATTTATTGATCATTATTATAATTTCTATAAATAAAATTATATATATTAAGTTTATATTATATATAATTATTAAGATTATTATAACTAAATATTATATTCACATTTAAAAAAATTTAAAATTATTATATTTTCAAAGGTTACAACCTTCAAAATTTAAAAAAATTCAAAAAATTAAATTTTTTGATTTTTAATTCTTTAGATAATAACTATAAATCACTAGAGGTCCAAACACTTAAATCACTAAACTCCTAAACCATAAAACACCTATATACTTAAACCATTAAATCGGTATATCCTGAAGAATAAATATTAAATCTCAATTTTATTTGTATTCATTATAATTTTAAATAATCATTTTAATTATTTATTAGTTTATGATTATAGAATTATAAATTACAAAATAAATTATGAGTAAGACAAATTAATTTAAATAATTTATTTATAATAACAAAAATATAAAGTGATAAAAAAAGCAAAACATTAAAAAAATTATTATTAAGTAATATATTTTACTTTGATTTTTAGTAAATTTAGATTTTGCAAATAAATTTTAAATAATGTCTATCTTATTAATAATAGTTTATTAAGTTTTTTTGATCATTATTATAATATCCAGCAATGTGATTATTTATATTGAATTTAAATGTATTATAATTATTAAGATTATTATAACTAACTATTATATTTACATTTGAAAATAATTTAAAAATTATTATATTTTCAAAGGATATAATCTTCAAAAATTAGAAAAAATAGTATAAGTAAATTTTTTGCTATATCATTGTTTAAATAAAACTTATAGACCACTAAATGCCTAAACACTTAAACATATAAACTCCTAAACACAAAAGCCCCTAAATACTTAAACCTTTAAACTCGTAAACCTTAAATATAATTTAAATAATTTATTAAAATATTAATTACAAAATAAATTATGAGTGATACAAATATAATTTAAATAATTTATTTTTCATCAAAAAAATATATAAGCTTATAAAAATAAGCAAAAACTAAAAAACAAAAATTATTATTTAGTAATAAATTTAACTTGGATTTTGAATAATTTTAGGTATTGCAATTATATTTTAATTTATATCCATCATAATAATAATAACATATAAATTTATTTTTTGATAATTGATATCATATCTATGAATAAAATTGTTTATAATTAGTTTATATTATATATAATTTTATGATTATTATTACTAAATATTGTATTCACCTTTGAAAATGTGAAAAAATATCAAAAATATTTTTTTTGTTATTTCATTGTTTAAACAAAACCTATAAAATACTAAATGCCTAAAAGCATAAATTTATAAAGTCCTAAATGAAAAAACCTCTAAATACTTAAATTATTAAACTGGTATACATTAATAATAATTCATAAATCTACTTTTAATTTTTATTAAGTATAATTTTAAATTTTTATTTTAATTATTTATCAGTTTATTTTTATTGAAATATTAATTACAAAATAAATCATTAGTTAGATGGATATAATTTAAATTAAACTACTATAACCTAAATAATAAAGAATAAATCTCAATTTTTAATTATAATTTTAAATATTCATTTTAATTATTTATTTGTTTATTTTTATATAAATAATAATTAAAAAATAAATTATGAGTTAGACCAATATAATTTATATAAATTATTTTTAATCGAAAAAAATAAAGATAAACTTATTAAAAAATAAAAAAAAATAAAAACAAAAACTTATTATATAATAATATAATTTTCTTTCCTTCTGAATCATTATAGGTTTAGTAATTATATTTTAATTGATATCTATCTTATTAATAATAGATTATTAATTTTTTTTGATCATTATTAGAATATTTATCAATAATATTGTTTATATTGAATTTATATGATATATAAATATAATGATTATTATAACTAAATATTTAATTCACATTTGGAAAAAATTTAAAAATTTTTATATTTTCAATGGTTATAACATTTAAAAATATAAAAAAATAATAAAAATAAATATTTTGTTATTTTAATTTTTAAATAAAACCTATAAACCACTAAATGCATCCACAGTTAAATCAGTAAACTTCTAAGTCCCGTATTGCCAAAATACATAAACCATTAAACCGCTATATACTACTTAATAATTAATAAATCTAATTTTTATTTCAATTTATTATAATTTTAAATATTCATTTTAATTATTTATTAGTTTATTTTTATATAAATTTTTATTAAACATAAATTATGAGTGCGACAACTATAATTTAAATAATTTATTTTTAATAAAAAAATATATACACTTATAAAAGAAGTAAAAATTTAAAAATTAAAAAATAATTATTAAATAATATTTTTTACTTTAATTCTGAATCAATTTGGGTTTTGTAAATATTTTTTAATTAATATCTATCTTATTATTAATAGTTTATTAATTTAATTTTTGATCATTATTATAATATCTATCAATAAAATTGTTTATATTTATTTTATATGATATAGACTTATTAAAATTATTATAACTAAATATTGTATTCTAATTTCAAAAAATTTTAAATATTATTAAATTTTCAAAGGTTATAACATTTGAAAATGACAAAAAATTACAAATTTTTTTTGTTATTTTATTGTTTAAATAAAACTTATAAATCACTAAATGCCTAAAAACATAAATCGCTAAACTCCTAAACAATAAAACCTGAAAATACTTAAACCATTTAACTTGTATACATTAATAATAAATCATAAATCTCATTTTAATTTTTATTCAGTATAATTTTAAATTTTTATTTTAATTATTTATCAGTTTAATTTTATAGAAATTTTAATTACAAAATAAATTATTATTGAGATAGATATAACTTAAATTAAACTGGTATACCCTAAATAATAAATAATAAAGCTCTTTTTTTTCATTATAATTTTAAATATTCATTTTAATTATTAATTTTTTATTTTTATATAAATATTAATTTAAAAATAAATTATGAGTTAGACAAATATAATTTATGTAAATTATTTTTAATCAAAAAAATATAGATAAACTTTTTAAAATAAAAAAAAATTTCAATACAAAAAATTATAATATAGTATTATATTTTGCTTTGCTTATGAATTATTTTAAGTTTTGTAATTATATTTTAATTGATATCTATCTTATTAATAATAGAGTATTAATTTATTTTTTTGATCATTATTAGAATAATTATCACTAAAATTGTTTATGTTGAATTTATATGATATATAAATATAATTAATATTATAACTAAATATTGAATTTACTTTTGAAAAAAAATTTAAAAATTATAATATTTTCAAAGCTTATAACCTTTGAAAATATCAAAAAACAATAAAAATATATGTTTTGTTATTTTATTTTTTAAATAAAACCTATAAACTACTAAATGCATACACAATTAAATCAGTAAACACATAAACCCTGTAATACCTAAATACATAAACCATTAAACTCCTATATAATATATAATAATTAATAAATCTAATTTTAATTTCTATTTATTATAGTTTTAAATATCTATTTTAGTTTTTTATTAGTTTATTTTTATAGAAATATTTCTTATAAAATAAATTATGAGTGCGACATATATAATTTAAATAATTTATTTTTAATCTAAAAATATATATATGCTTATAAAAGAAGTAAAAATTTAAAAATTTAAAATTATTATCCACTAATATATTTTACTTTAATTTTGAATCAATTTGGGTTTTGTAAATATTTTTTAATTAATATCTATCTTATTATTAGTAGTTAATTAATTTAATTTTCGATCATTATTATAATATCTATCAATAAAATTACTTATATTGAATTTATATCATAATTAATTACTATTATTATTATAACTAAATATTGTATTCACATTTCAAAAAATTTTAAAATTATTATATTTTCAATGTTTATAACCTTTGAAAATATCAAAAAATAATAAAAATAAATTTTTTGTTATTTTATTTTTTAAATAAAACCTATAAACCACTAAATGCATACACAATTAAATCAGTATACTCTTAAACCTCGTATTACCTAAATAATTAAACCATTAAACCACAATATAATACATAATAATTAATAAATCTATTTTTTATTTCTATTTATTATAATTTTAAATATTCATTTAATTATTTATTAGTTTATTTTTATATAAATATTTATTACAAAATAAATTATGAGTAAGACAAATATAATTTAAATAATTTATTTTTAATCAAAAAATATATATACACTTATAAAAGAAATAAAATTTAAAAATTAAAAATTATTATTTAATAATATAATTTACTTTTATTTTGAATCAATTTGGGGTATGTAAAAATTTTTTAATGAATATCTATCTAATCATTAATAGTTTATTAATTTAATTTTTGATCATTATTATAATAACTATTAATAAAATTATTTATATTGAATATCTATGATGTATGATTATTAATAGTATTATAACTAAATATTGTATTCACATTTCAGAAAATTATAAATCTCAAAACCATTAAATTGGTGTATATTAATAATAAATCATAAATCCCTTTTTAATTTTATTAAGTATAATTTTAAATTTTTATTTTAATTATATATCAGTTTATTTTATAGAAATATTAATTACAAAATAAATTATTACTAAGACAGATATAATTTAAATAATTTATATTTCATCAAAAAATATATAATCTTATAAAAATAGGCAAAATTTTAAAAACAAAAATTTATTATTTAGTAAAATATTATTTTTTGATTTTGTATCATTTTAAATTTTGCATTTATATTTTAATTTATATCATTATTTTTAATAATAGTTTATTAATTATTTATTGATCATTATTATAATATCAATTAATAAAATTATTTATATTGAGTTTACATTATATATAATTATTAAGATTATTATAACTAAATATTATATTCACATTTAAAAAAAATTAAAAATTATTAGATTTTCAAAGGGTATAACCTTTAAAAAATAAAATAAAACAAAAAATTAAATTTTTTGTTTTTTCATTCTTAAAAAAAACTATAAATCACTAAAGGCATAAACACTTAAATCACTAAACCCAAAAACACCTAAATACCTAAACCATTAAAACTGTATATCCTGAATAATAAATAATAAATCTCACTTTTTTTTGTATTCATTATAATTTTAAATATTCATTTTAATTATTTTTTAGTTTATTTTTATAGAATTATAAATTACAAAATATATTATGATGGAAGACAAATATAATTTAAATAATATACTTTTAAGAACAAAAATATAAACTTATAAAAAGAAGCAAAACATCAAAAACATTATTATTTAGTAATTTATTTTACTTTGATTTTGAATAAATTTAGGTTTTGCAAATATATTTTAAATAATATATATCTTATTTATAATAGTTTATTAATTTATTTTTTGATCAACAATATAAAATCTATCAATATAATTGTTTATAATGAATTTAAATGATATATAATTATTAATATTATCATAACTAAAGATAGTATTCACATATAAAAAAAATTTAAAAATTGTTATATTTTCAAAGGTTTAACCTTCAAAAATGAGAAAAAATAACAAAAAATAATTTTTTTGTTATATCATTGTTTAAATAAAACTTATAAATGATTAAATACATAAACACATAAATCTCTAAACTCCTAAACCCCGAAGCCCCTAAATACCTAAACCTTTAAACTCGTAAACCTTAAATATAATTTAAATAATTTATTGAAATATTAATAACAAAATAAATAATGAGTGTTACAAATATAATTTAAATAATTTATTTTTTATCAAAAAAATATATAATCTTATAAAATGAGGCAAAAACTAAAAAAATTATTATTTAGTAATAAATTTACTTTGATTTTTAATCATTTTAGTTTTTGTAATTAAATTATACTTTATATCTATCATATTAATAATAGTTTATTAATTTATTTTTTGATAATTGATATAATATCTATCAATAAAATTGTTTATATTTAGTTTATATTTAGTTTATATTATATATTGTTATAATAATTATTATTACTAAATATTGTATTCACATTTTTTAAAAATTTTAAAATTATTATATTTTCAAAGGTTATAACCTGTGAAAATTTGAAAAAAATATCAAAAATAATTTATTTGTTATTTCATTGTTTAAATAAAACCTATAAACCACTAAATGCCTAAATACTTAAATGAATAACTTCTAAATCTCGAAACCCCTAAATAGATAATTTTTTTAATCAGATATATCCTAAATAATAAACAATAAATCCATTTTTATTTTTTTCATTATAATTTTAAATATTCATTTTAATTATTTATTTGTTTTTTTATATAAATATTAAGTACAAAATAAATTATGAGTTAGACAATTATAATATATATAAATTATTTTTCATCAAAAAAATATAGATAAACTTATTAAAAGAAAAAAAATTAAAAACAAAAAATTATTATATAATAATATAAATTGTTTTGCTTCTGAATCATTATTGGTTTTGTAATTATATTTTAATTATTATCAATCATATTAATAATAAATTATTAATTTATATTTTGATCATTATTAGAATATTTATCAATAAAATTGTTTATATTGAATTTATATGATATATAAATATAATGATTATTATAACTAAATATTGAATTCAATTTTTTAAAAAATTTTAAAATTATTATATTTTCAAAGGTTATAACATTTGAAAATGTGAAAAAATAAAAAAAACTATTTTTTTGATATTTCATTGTTTAAATAAAACGTATAAACCAATAATTGCCTAAACACTTAAATCAACAACTTCTAAATCTCTAAAACCCTAAATAATAAATAATAATCCTTTTAGACCGGTAACCCTAAATAATAAATAATAAATCTCAATATTATTTTTTTCATTATAATTTTAAATATTCATTTTAATTATTTATTTTTTTATTTTTATATAAATATTAACTACAAAATAAATTATGAGGTAGACAAATATGATTTATATAAATTATTTTTTATTAAAATGAAAAATACTTTATTTTAAAGAAAAAAAAATTTCAAAACAACAAATTATTATATAGTAATATATTTTGCTTTCTTCTAAATCATTTTTATATAGCAATATATTTTTTATCTAAATATTATTATTTAGTAATATATTTTGATTTGATTTTGAATCATTGTGTTATGTAAATATATTTTAATTATTATTTATATTATTAATAATAGTTTATTAATTTAATTTTTGATCATTATTATAATATCTATAATTAAAATTGTTTATATTGAATTTATATGATATATAATTAGAAAGATTAATATAATTATACATTGTATTCACATTTAAAAAAAATTTAAAAATTATTTTATTTTAAAAGGTTATAACCTTTGAAAATCACAAAAAATCTAAAAAAAGAATTTTTTATTTTTTTTATATAAATAAAACCTATAAACCACTAAATGCCTAAAAACATAAATTGATAAACTCCTAAACGACAAACTCCTAAAAATCAAACCATTAAACCGGCATACCACATATAATAAATCATAAATCACATTTTAATTTATATTCATTATAATTTTAAATATTCATTTTAATTATTTATTAGTTTATTTTTTATAGAAATATTAATTACAAAATAAATAATGAGTTAGACAAATATAATTTTAATAATTTATTTTAATCAAAAAAAAATACGCTTATAAAAAGAAGTAAAAATTTAAAAACAAAAATGTATTATTTAGTAATATATTGTACTTTGATTTTGAATCATTATATATAGGTTTAGCAATTATATTTTAATTGCTATCAATCTTATTAATAAAAGTTTAAAAAATATTATTTGATCATTTTTATAATATCCGACAATATAATTACATATATTCAATTTAAATGTCTTATAATTATTAAGATTATTATAACTAAATATTATATTTACATTTGAAAAAAATTTAAAAATTATTATATTTTCGAAGGTTATAACCTTCGAAAATGATAAAAAATCACAAAAATAATTATTTTATTATTTAAATAAAACTTATAAACCACTAAATGCCTAAACATTTAAATCTCTAGACTCATAAACACCAAAATTTTTTAAATACTTAAACCATTAAACATATATAACCTAAATAATAAATAATAAATCTCATTTTTATTTGTATTCATTATAATTTTAAATATTCATTTTAATTATTTTTTAGTTTATTTTTATAGAAATGAAATAATTAGTGAGACATAATTTAAATAAATTATTTTTTATGAAAAAAATAAGCTTATAAAAATAAACAAAATTTCAAAAATTTAAAATTTTATTTAGTAATATAATTTACTTTGATTTTGAATTATTTTGTTTTCTGCAAATATATTTTAATTAATATCTATCTTATTAATAATAGTTTATTATTTTATTTTTTGATCATTATAATAATATATCTTAATATATTTTTTTATATTGAATTTACAACAAATATAATTTTTAAGATTATTATAACTAAGTATTGTATTCATATTTTATAACTAATAAAAAAGTATTATATTTTAAAAGGTTATTACATTTGAAAATCATGAAAATTCATAAATATAAATTTTTTGTTATTTCTTTGATTAAATAAAACCTATAAACACCTAAATGTGTAAACATATAAATCAATAAACTCATTAACCCCAAAAACCACAAAAAACTTAAACAATTAAATAGTTATACCCTAAATAATAAATAATAAATCTCATTTTTATTAGTATTCAATATAATTTTAAATATATATTTTAATTATTTATACATTTATTATTATAGAAATATAAATTAAAAAATATATTATTAGTGAGACAAATATAATTTAAATGACTAATTAGTATTCATAAAACCTATTAACCACTATATGACAAAATTCTAAAATGACTAAACTCCTAAACCCCAAAGCCCATAAATACTTAAAACATTAAATTAATATAGTCCAAATAATAAATTATAAATCTAAATTTTATTTGTATTAATTATAATTTTAAATATTCATTTTAATTATTTATCAATTTATTTTTAATGAAATTTAATTACAAAATAAATTATTAGTGTGACATATATAGTTTAAATAATTTATTTTTCATTAAAAAAATGCTTATAAAAAAGGCAAATTTTTAAAAATAAATAATTATTATTTAGTAATATATCTTATTTTATTTTTGAATCATTTTAGATTTTACAATTATATTTTAATTTATATCATTCTTATAAATACTAGTTTATTAATTTATTTATTGAAATTATTAAAATATCTATCAATAAAATTATTTATATTGAGTTTACATTATATATAATTATTAAGATTATTATAACTAAATATTATATTCACATTTAAAAAAATTAAAAATTATTATATTTTCAAAGGTTATAACCTTTTAAAATTAAAAAAAAATGAAAAAATTAAAATTTTTTTTCATTCTTTAAATAAAAATTATAAATCACTAAATGTCTAAACAATTAAATCACTAATCTTCTAATCCAAAAAACACCTAGTTACTTAAACCATTAAACCAGTATATCATGAATAATAAATAATAAATCTCAATTTTATTAGTATTCATTATAATTTTAGATATTCATTTTAATTTTTTATTAGTTTATTATTATAGAATTATAAATTATAAAATAAATTATGAGTAATACAAATCTAATTTAAATATTTTTTTTTAATAACAAAAATATAAACTTATAAAAAAAGCAAAACATTAAAAAAAATTATTATTTAGTAATATATTTTACTTTGATTTGAATAATTATACAAGGTTTCACATTTCAAAATATTTTAAAAATTATTTTCTTTTCAAAGATTATAACCTTTGAAAATCAGAAAAAATCAATTTTTTTTTTATTTTTATTATATAAATAAAACCTATAAACCACTAAATGCCTAAAAACATAAATTGCTAAACTTCTAAATGACAAAACCCCTAAATAATTTAACCATTAAACCGGTATACTATATATAATAAATAATAAATCTCATTTTTATTAGTATTCATTAAAATTTTAAACATACATCTTAATTATTTAATAGTTTATTTTTATAGAAATATAAATTAAAAAATAAATTATTAGTTAGACAAAAATAATTTAAATATTTTATTTTTTATAAAAAAATATGTAGGCTTATAAATGGATACAAAAATTTAATTATTTAAAATTAATATTTAGTAAAATATTTCACTTTGATTTTGAATCATTTTAGATTTTGTAAATATATTTTAAATAGTATTTATCTTATTAATAAATGTTTATTATTTTTTATGATCATTATTATAATATATACCAACAAAATAATTTATATTGAATTTATATGATATTTAATTATTATGATTATTAACTTCATAATGTATTCATTGTCAAAAAAAATTAAAAAGAAGTATATTTTCAAAGGTTATAACCTTTAAAAATGAAAAAAAATAACAAAAATACTTTTTTTTATTTTATTTTTTAAATAAAACCTATAAACCACTAAATGACTAAATACTAAAATGACTAAACTCCTAATCCCTGAAGCACATAAATACTCAACATTAAATTAGTATAGTCTAAATAATAAATCATAATTCTCATTTTTATTAGTATCCATTATAATTTTTAATATTCATTTTATTTATTTATCAATTTATTTTTATAGAAATATTAATTACAAAATAAATTATTAGTGACATAGATATAATTAAATAATTTATTTTTCATCAAAAAAATATATATGCTTATAAAAAGAGGCAAAATTTTAAAAATAAAAAATTATTTTTATTAATATATCTTATTTTCATTTTGAATCATATTAGATTTTACAATTATATTTTAATTTATATCAATCTTATTAATACTAGTTTATTAATTTATTTATTGATCATTATTCTAATATCTATCAATAAAATTATTTATATTGAGTTTACATTATATATAATTATTAAGATTATTATAACTAAATACTTAAACCATTAATCTGGTATACATTAATAATAATTCATAAATCTCATTTTAATTTTTATTCAGTATAATTTTAAATTTTTCTTTTAATTATTCAACAGTTTATTTTTTTATAAATATTAATTATGAAATAAATTATTAGTAAGACAGATATAATTTAAATTAAACCGGAATACACTAAATAATACAGAATAATTATCATTTTTTTCATTATAATTTTAAATATTCAATTTAATATTTATTTATTTATTTGTATATAAATATTAATTACAAAATAAATTATTAGTTAGACAAATATAATTTATATAAATAATTTTTAATCAAAAAAATATAGATAAACTTTTAAAAAAAAAAATTCAAAACAAAAAATTATTATATAGTAATATATTTTACTTTGCTTCTAAATCATTTTTTGTTTTGTAATTATTTTTTAATTAATATATATCTTATTAATAATAGATTATTATTTTATTTTTTGATAATTAATAGAATATCTATTAATAATATAATTAATATTGAATTTATATGAAATATAAATATAATGATTATTATAACTAAATATTGAATTCACTTTTGAAAAAAAATTTAAAATTATTATATTTTAAAGGTTATAACTTTTCAAAATATCAAAAAATATTAAAAATAAATTTTTTGTTATTTCATTTTTTAAATAAAACCTATAAACCACTAAATGCATACATAATTAAATTAGTAAACTTCTAAACCCCGTAAAACCTAAATACATAAACCATTAAACTGCTATATAATACATAATAATTAATAAATCTAATTTTTATTTCTATTTATTATAATTTTAAATATTCATTTTAATTATTTATTAGTTTATTTTTATGGAAATATTTATTACAAAATAAATTATGAGTGCGAAAAATATAATTTAAATATTTTTTTATCAAAAAAGATATATAAGCTTATAAAAGAAGTAAAATTTAAAATTTAAGAATTATTATTCAGTATTATAGTTTACTTTAATTTTGAAGCAATTTGGGTTTTCTAAATATTTTTTAATTAATATCTATCTTATTATTAATTGTTTATTAATTTAATTTTTGATCATTATTATAATATCTATCAATAAAATTATTTATATTGAATTTCTATGATATATAATTATTAATATTATTATAACTAAATATTGTATTCAAATTTCAGAAAATCTTAAATTTTTTTATATTTTCAGTGGTTATAACCTCTGAAAATGAGAAAATATTAATTTTTTTTTTTGTTATTTTATTGTTTAAATAAAATTTATAAACCACTAAATGCCTAAAAACATAAATTTCTAAACTTCTAAACTACAAAACCTTTAAATACTTAAACTATTAAACTAGTGTACATAAATAAAAAATCATAAATCTCAATTTAATTTTTATTAAGTATAATTTTAAATTTTTATTTTAATTATTTATCAGTATATTTTTATAGAAATATTAATTGCAAAATAAATTATTAGTGAGACATATATAATTTATATAATTTATTTTTCATCAAAAAAAATATATATCCTTATAAAAAGAGGCCAAATTTTAAAAACAAAAATTTATTATTTAGTAATATATTTTATTTTTATTTTGAATCATTTTAGATTTTGCAATTATATTTTAATTTATGTAATTCTTATTAATAATTGTTTATTAATTTTTTATTGATCATTATTATAATATCTATTAAAAAAAGTATTTATATTGAGTTTATATTATATATAATTATTAAGATTATTATTACTGAATATTATATTCTCATTTAAAAAAAATAAAAACTTTTATAATTTCAAAGGTTATAACCTTCAATAATTAAAAAAAATCAAAAAATTAAATTTTTTATTTTTTCATTCTTTAAATAAAAACTATAAATCACTAAAGGCCTAAACACTTAAATCACTAAACCCCAAAACACCTAAATACTTAAACCATTAAACAATGGTTTAAGTATTTGTTTGTTTATTAGTATTCATTATAGTTTTTATTAGTATATCCTGAATAATAAATAATAAATCTCTATTTTATTAGTATTCATTATAGTTTTAAATATTCATTTTAATTATTTATTTGTTTATTTTTATAGAATTATAAATTAAAAACAAATTATAAGGAAGAAGAATATAATTTAAATAATTTACTTTTAATAAAAATAAATAGAAACTTATTAAAAGAAGCAAAACATCAAATAAATTATTCTTTAGTAATATATTTTATTTTGATTTTGAATAAATTTCGCTTTGCAAATATATTTTAAATAAAATCTTTCTTATTAATAATAATTTATTAATTTATTTTTTGATCATTAATATAATATCTATAAATATAATTGTTTATATTGAATTTACATGATATATAATTATTAAGATTATCATAACTAAATATTGTATACACATATAAAAAAAATTTAAAAATTGTTATATTTTCAAAGGTTATAACCTTCAAAAATGATAAAAAATAACAAAAATAAATTTTTTGTTATATCATTGTTTAAATAGAACATATAGACCATTAAATACCTAAACACATAAATCTCTAAACACCTAAATCTCGAAGCCCCTAAATACCTAAACCTTTAAACTCATAAACCCTAAATATAATTTAAATAATATATTGAAATATTAATTACAAAATAAATTATGAGTGATACAAATATAATTTAAATAATTTATTTTTCATCAAAAAAATATATAAGCTTATAAAAAGAAGCATAAACTAAAAAACAAAAATTATTATTTAGTAATCAATTTTACATTGTTTTTGAATCATTTTAGGTTTTTTAATTATATTTTAATTTATATCTATCATATTAATAATAGCATATTAATTTATTTTTGATAATTGATATCATATCTATCAATAAAATTGTTTATATTTAGTTTAGATTATATATATTTATAATGATTATTATTACTAAATATTGTATTCACATTTTTAAAAAATTTTAAAATTATAACATTTTCAAAGGTTATATAACCTTTGAAAATGTGAAAAAAAATAAAAAATATATTTTTTGTTATTTCATTGTTTAAATAAAACCTATAAACCATTAAATGCCTAAAAACATAAATCGCTAAACTTCTAAACGATAAAATCTCTAAATATGTAAACCATTAAACTGGTAAACATTAATAATAATTCTTAAATCTCATTTTAAGTTTTATTCAGTATAATTTTAAATTTTTATTTTAATTATTTATCAGTTTATTTTTATAGAAATATTAATTACGTAATAAATTATTAGTGAGACATATCTAATTTAAATTAAATTAGTATCCCTAAATAATAAATAATAAATCTCATTTTTTTCATTATAATTATAAATATTGATTTTAATTAATTATTTGTTTGTTTATATATAAATATTAATTACAAAATAATTTGAGCTAGACAAAAAAAATTTATATAAATTATTTTTCATCAAAGAATTATAGATAAACTTTTTAAAATAAAAAAAAATTTCAAAACAAAAAATTATTATATAGTAATATATTTTGCTTTGCTTCTTAATAATTTTAGGTTTTGTAATTATATTTTAATTGATATCTATCTTATTAATAATAGATTATTAATTTATTTTTTGATCATTATTAGAATATTTATCAATAAAATTGTTTATATTGAATTTACATGATATATAATTATAAAGATTATTATAACTAAATATTATATTTACATTGAAAATAATTTAAAAATATTTATATTTTTAATGGTTATCATCTTTGAAAATAAGATAAAATCACAGAAATAAATTTTTTGTTATTTTATTGTTTATATAAAACCTATAAACCACTAAATGCCTAAACGCTTAAATCATTAAACTCCTAAACCCCTAAACCCCAAAACCCTTAAATACTTAAACATTTAAACCATCTTTAAAGGTTTAAGTATTTATAAATAATATATAAATATCTATCAATAAATAATAGTTTATTAATTGATTTTTTGATCATTATTATATTTATATTTATATTTAGTTTATTAATTTATATTAATAAAATTGTTTATTTTTAATATACATGATATATAATTATTAAGCTTATTATAACTAAATATTGTATTAACATTTGAAAAAAATATAAAAATTATTATATTTATAAAGGTTACAACCATCAAAATTGATAAAAAATTTGAAAAATAATTTTTTTGTTATTTCATTATTTAAATAAAACATATAAACTACTAAATTCCTAAACACATAAATCACTAAACTTTTAAACTCCTAAATACTTAATCCATAAAACTGGTATACCCTAAATAATTAATCATAAATCTCATTTTTATTTGTATTCATTATAATTTTAATATTTATTTTAATTATTTAATAGTTTATTTTTATATATATATTAATTGCAAAATAAAATTATGAATGAGACAAATATAATTTAAATAATTTATCTACTTCAAAAAAATTTATAAGCTTATAAAAAGAATTAAAATTTTAAAAATAAAAAATTATTATTTAGTGATATATTTTACTTTGATTTTGAATCGTTTTGGGTTTTGCAAATATATTTTAATTAATATCTATCTTATTAATGATAGTTTATTAATCTATTTTATGATCAGTATTATAATATCGATCAATAAAATTATTTATACTGAATTTACATAATATTTAATTTTTATGATTATTATAATTAAATATTGTATTAACATTTGAAAAAAAATTAAAAATTATAATATTTTCAATGGTTATAACCTTGAAAATGAGAAAAAATCATAAAAATAATTTTTTTGTTATTTAATTATTAAAATAAAACCTATAAACCACAAAATACCTAAATACTTAAATTACTAAACTTATAAACCCTAATACTGCTGCATCACACACACATAGAGACGGACAACAATACACACGTGCACATATTCTTGTACATTTTGGTGTAGCATTTAGCGGGGCCAGCAAGTCCTAGAAGGAGCCAGAAGTATGGGCCACCAACATGTAGAGGTCCCAGCTAGCAAGCCGAGATGATAACATTCAGAAAACCAACGAGACCGAGCAAAGTGGTCGGGAGTAAACCCATGAGTAGCTAGGAGTGGGTCCCACTAGCCCTATTAGGCAGCAAACCGGGCCACCCAATAGTTGCACAACAGGAGTAGCGGGTAATCCATGATTAATTGGAGAGCCGAAAAAATCCGAAGCATCAACAAGCAGTGCTAGTAAGTAAAGGAGTCCAGACCATCCACACGCGAGCGAAAGATTCAAACTTGTAGTTTATGTTTGTAGTCTTATTTGTATCTTGGACTTTGTATGCACCATGTACTTGTAGAGAGGGATCATGACATACTCACACACAAAATATTGTCTGTTCTCTATGTAGCATGCAATGGGGGCAACTAGGACTTATGAGTATCTCTAAGTGGGGCTCACTAATGCATTTTGTAAATACACATTAGGCGATGCTACACTTCTGGGAGCAGAAGACTGATCTTTATAGCATTTTGTAATTTTAATTGTATTCTAGCTTGGTTGTACGCGTAGATAATTAGACTATGAGATGGACCTCATCATACATGCACACCGATGCATGCATATTTTTTGATATTTTGTCAGTGGAACAAACATCCACTTCTTGGAGCTCGAGGAGGAAGCATTCTAACCCAAGAAATAATCTTTTGAGGAACATTGGAGCAAAAGAATGTGGAATTCAGAGGTGAGAATGAATTGACAAAGTGCCGTAGATATGGACTTGTGGATTTATGGGTATTCAGTTTTACAAGTATTCAATTGCATAGCAATGACATAGCCAAATGCTTGATGCTGCATTTCACGCACATGCACAATCTTATATTTGCATAGTTTTAATATGGTGCATCATTCAGGTTCCTTCAAAAGGCTTGGATAAATCCGAATGGAAAGGATGCAAAGTGCATAATGACTCAATGCCAACTCTGAAGTCTGGGAATGCCATTTGATTTTAGTTGTATTCGTATGCTTGGAATTATTATGCATTATGTTTTTTATGTATTTTATGCATCGAATCATTAAGGTGCATAGGATTTGGTGGGCTGGCCTAAATTAGTTAGCTTTTTAGTCCTTTGTAAGTTGTGTGCCAAAATGATAAATAAAGTGTGTATTTTCCAAAAAAAACAAAAACAAACCATAAACTCTAAACTTTAAATCCTAAACCTTATACCATAAACTATAACCCTAATCCATAAACCCTAAATCCTAAATCTCATGTTTTGCACTTTTATAATCAAATGACTAAGTGGTAAATTTAAATTGAAATTCACAATTTTTTGGAATGTCACAGATTTATCTTTTTGTATATGTAACACAAAGACATGACACAAGGGGTGAGTTATGGATTCGGTCTCTTTCTTGCTTTATATTATTGTAGCATTAGCAATGGTCATGATTGTATATTTTGTCACTAGAACACAAAATCATATCGATGAGAATATGCCATAACTTGTCTCCCTGTTGAACATATTGTTATGGCACTAGGAATGATCTTGAATGCATATTTAATGACTATAATACTGGGTCACAGTATTGGATATGACCAAGGGTTGTGCATTTTATCTTTATATTGCAAAGTCATTGCACTAGGAATGATTGTAACTTTGGACATTCCTCGAGAGCAAAATTCATGACCCTAGAAATAGTTAAAGCTCGAGTACTACTCTTTATAACTTTCTATAGCTAAAATTCTTGGGATTGGAAATATCCTTATGGTCTTTTCCTTTGATTTGTGACCTCAAGTGTCAATATGCAAGACTAATATTTTTATTGTATACATAACTCATTTAATATAAAAAGAAAGAAATGATACTTTTCATATTCTTGAGGATATAAAAAAGGGGCTTAGACATGCCAATAAAATAAATTTTTTGATTCTTGATTGAAAGAGAGCCCATACTTCTTGACCTGCTCAAACTGCCCTGGGGCTAGTTTGTTCTAATAGGCTACTAGGTGGTTATTTTTTTAGAGGTGAACTATGTTTTAAAAAAATTGCTTTGAGTGTGTGCATGAGAGATATTTTAGAAGAAATTACAATAATCAATATAAATAGAATCCTCAACAACTAGCTATTTGAACACATAAGGGCACAACTTTTGTTTAGTCTGTTAGCGTACATGAGTCAAATTATCTTCGATAGCCCTATGATTCAACATAAAATATGATGAGACATAATAGTGATAAAGTAAAAGCTCCTATTATTTTGGTTAGAGCTTTAGCAATCATTCTAGAGTTGAGAGAGGAACAAAATAAATTATTTAACTTATTCAGTATAATTTTAAATTTTATTTTAATTATTTATTAGTTTATTTTTATAGAAATATTAATTACAAAATAAATTATTAGTGAGACAGGTATAATTTAAATAATTTATATTTCATCAAAAAAATATAAGCTTATAAAAATAGGCACAATTTTAAAAACAAAAATTTATTATTTAGTAAAATATTTTATTTTGATTTTGTATCATTTTAGATTTTGTATTTAAATTTTAATTTTTATCATTATTTTTAATAATAGTTTATTAATTATTTATTTATCATCATTATAATATCTAATAATAAAATTATTTATATTGAGTTTACATTATATATAATTATTAAGATTATTATAACTAAATATTATCTTCACATTTTAAAAAAATTAAAAATTATTATATTTTCAAAGGTTATAACATTCAAAATATGTAATTTTAATGATAGATATTATAATAATGATTAAAAATTAAATTAATAAACTATTATTAATAAGATTGATAGCAATTAAAATATAAATGCAAAACCTATAATGATTCTAAATCAAAGTAAAATATATTACTAAATGATAATTTTTTGTTTTTAAATTTGTACTTCTTTTTATATGCTTATATTTATTTTTTGATTAAAAATAAATTATTAAAATTATATTTGTCTCACTCTTTATTAATTTTGCAATTAATATTTCTATAAAAAATAAACTAATAGAAAATAAAAATGAATATTTAAAATTATAATGAATACAAATTAAAATGAAATTTATGATTTATTATATATGGTATACCAGTTTTATGGATTGTTAATTTAGAAGTTTTGTCATTTAGGAGTTTAGAAATTTATTTTTTTATGTATTTAGTGGTTTATAGTTTGTATTTATATAATAAAAATAAAAAAAATTGATTTTATCTGATTTTGAAAGGTTATAACCTTTAAAAATAAAATAATTTTTAAATTTTTTGAAATGTGAATACCATGTATAATTATATTAATCTTACTAATTAATTATCATATAAATTCAATTTAAACAATTTCAATGATAGAAAGTATAATAATGATCAAAAATTAAATTAATAAACTATTATTAATAATATAAATATTAATTAAAATATATTTACAGAACACAAAATGATTCAAAATCAAATCAAAATATATTACTAAATAATAATATTTAATTTTCAAATATTTTCGTCTTTTTATAAGCTTATATTTTTTATTGATTAAAAATAAATTATTTAAATAATATTTGTCTCACTCGAAATTTTTTTGTAATTAATTTTTCTAAATAATTAAGCTATAAATAATTAAAAAGAATTTTTAAAATTATAATAAATAGAAATAAAAATGAGATTAATTATTTATTATTTATTAAGTAGTATATAGCTGTTAAAAGGTTTATGTATTTAGGGGTTTCAGGGTCTAAGAGCTTACTGATTTAATTAAGTATTTAATGATCTATAGGTTTTAATATAAAAATGAAATAACAAAAAATTTATTTTAATTATTTTTTTTCATTTTTTAAGGTTATAACCTTTGAAAATATAATAATTTTTAAATTTCTTTTCAAAAGTGAATACAATATATATTTATAATAATCATATTAATTATATATCATATAAATTCAATATAAACAATTTTATTGATACATATTCTATTAATTATCAAAAAATAAATTAAAAATCTATTATGAATAAGATTTATATTACTTAAAATATAATATCAAAACCTAAAATGATTCAAAAGCAAATAAATATATATCACTAAATAAGAATTATTTGTTTTTAAATTTTTATAATTTTTATAAGCTTATCTATTTTTTGATGAAAAATATTTTTAATAAATTATATTTTTAACTCATAATTTATTTTATAATTAATAAATATATAAAGGATTATCTATATAGGGGTATCTGGATTTTGTAGTTTAGTGATTTAAGTGCTTAGACATTTAGTGGTTATATGTTTTATTTAAACAATGAAATAACAAAAAAAATTATTTTTTTTATTTTTTGACATTTTTAAATGTTATAATATTTGAAAATATAATAATTTTAAAATTTTTTTCAAAAGTGAATACTATATTCATTTATTATATTATTTTTATTTATATATCATGTAAATTAAATATAATTATTTTTATTGAAAAATATTCGAATAATGATCAAAAAATAAATTAATAATCTATAATTAATAAGATAGATATCAATTAAAATATAATTAAAAAACCTAAAATGAATCAGAAGCAAAGCAAAATATTTTACTATATAATAATTTTTTATTTTGAAATATTTTTTCTTTTAAAAAGTTTATCTATATTTTTTTGATGAAAAACAATTTAAATAAATTTTATTTGTGTAAATCTTAATTTATTTTGTTATTAATATTTATATAAAAATAAACAAATAAATAATTAAAATGAATATTTAAAATTATAATTAAAAAAATGAGATTTATTATTTATTATTTATTATTTTTTATTTAGGTTATACTAGTATAATTTATATTAGATCTGTCTCACTAATAATTTATTTTGTATTTAATATTTCTAGAAAAAAAATCTAAAAATTAATTAAAATAAGAATTTAAAATTATACTGAATAAAAATTATAATGATATTTATGATTTATTATTTATGTATACCAGTTTAATGGTTTTAGTATTTAGAGGTTTTGTCTTTTAGGAGTTTAGCGATTTAGGCTTTTAGGCATTTAGTGGTTTATAGTTTTTATCTAATCAATAAAATAAAAAAAATTATATTTTTTTCTCATTTTCATAGGTTATAACCTTTGAAAATATAATAATATTTAAAATTTTTTGAAATGTGAATAATATATTTAGTTATAATAATATTAATAATTATATAGGATATTAATTCAATATAAATAATTTTATTGATAGATATTATAATAATGATCAAAAAATAAATTAATAAACTATTAATAATAAGATAGATATTAATTAAAAAATATTTACAAAACCCTAATTGATTCAAAATTAAAGTAAAATATATTACTGGATAAGAATATATAATTTTAAAATTTTTACTTCTTTTATAAACGTATATATTTTTTTTGATAAAAAATAAATTATTTAAATTATATTTGTCGCATTAATAATTTATTTTATAAAAATATTTCTATAAAAATAAACTAATAAATAATTTAAAATGAATATTTAAAACTATAATATATAGAAATTAATATTAGATTTATTAATTATTATGTATTATATAGCAGTTTAATAGTTTATGTATTTAGGTGTTTACTGATTAAATTTTGTATGCATTTAGTGGTTTATAGGTTTTATTTGAAAAATAAAATAACAAAAAATTTATTTTTATTATTTTTTGATATTTTCAAAGGTTATATCCTATGAAAATATAATAATTTTTAAATTTTTTTCAAAAGTTAATTCAATATTTAGTTATAATAATCATTATATTTATATATCATATAAATTCAACATAAACAATTTTAGTGATAAATATTCTAATAATGATCAAAAAATAAATTAATAAAAATATTATTAATAAGATAGATATCAATTAAAATATAATTACAAAACATAAAATGATTCATAAGCATAGCAAAATATATTACTATATAATAATATTTGTTTAGATATTTTTTTATTTTAAAAAGTTTATCTATATTTTTTTGATTACAAATAATTTACATAAATTATATTTGTCTAACTCATAATTTAATTTTTAAATAATATTTATATAAAAATAAAAAATTAATAATTAAAATGAATATTAAAAATTATAATGAAAAAAAATGATATTTATTTTTTATTATTTAGGGTATACCGGTTTAATTTAAGTTAGATCTATCTCACTAATAATTTATATTGTAATTAATATTTCTATAAAAATAAACTGATAAATAATCAAAATAAAAATTTAAAATTATACTGAATAATAATTAAAATGAGATTTATGATTTATTATTAATGATTACCAATTTAATGGTTTTGAGATTTAAAATTATCTGAAATGTGAATACTATATTTAGTTATAATATTATTAATAATCATACATCATATAAATTCAATATAAATAATTTTATTGATAGTTATTATAAAAATGATCAAAAATTAAATTAATAAACTAATAATAATAAGAATGATATTAATAGACTATTAATAATAAGATAGATATTAATAATAAACTATTAAAAATGATCAAAAATTTAAATGATTCAAAATTAAAGTAAAATATATTACTGAATGATAATTTTTAATTTTTAAATTTTACTTCTTTTATAAGCACATATATATTTTTTGATTAAAAATAAATTATTTAAATTATATTTGTCTTACTCATAATTTATTTTGTAATAAATATTTCTATAAAAATAAACTAATAAATAATTAAAATGATATTTAAAATTATAATAAATTGAAAAAAAAATTAGATTTCTTAATTATTAAGTAGTATATAGTAGTTTAATGGTTTATGTATTTAGGCATTACGAGCTTTAGAAGTTAACTGATTTAACTGTGTATGCATTTAGTGGTTTATAGGTTTTATTTAAAAATTAAAATAACAAATATTTATTTTTATTATTTTTTTATATTTTCAAAGGTTATAACCTTTGAAAATATAATAATTTTTAAATTATTTTCAAAAGTGAATTCAATATTAACTTATAATAATCATTATATTTATATATCATATAAATTCAATATAAACAATTTTAGTGATAAATATTCTAATAATTATCAAAAAATAAATTAATAAAAAATTATAAATAAGATAGATATCAATTAAAATATAATTACAAAACATAAAATGATTCAGAAGCAAAGAAAAATATATTACTATATAATAATTTTTTGTTTTGAATTTTTTTTATTTTAAAAAGTTTATCTATAATTTTTCGATGAAAAATAATATATATAAATTATATTAGTTTAACTCAATTTATTTTGTAATTAATATTTATATATAAATAAACAAATAAATAATTAAAATTAAGATTTATAATTATAATGAAATAAAATAAGATTTATTATTTATCATTTAGGGATACCAGTTTAATTTAAATGAGATCTGTCTCACTAATAATTTATTTTGTAATTAATATTTCTATAAAAATAAATTGATAAATAATTAAAATAAAATTTTAAAATTATACTGAATAAAAATTAATATGAGATTTATTATTTATTATTAATGTATACCAATTTAATGGTTTAAGTATTTAGAGTTTTTGTCGTTTAGGAGTTTAGTAATTTAGGTTTTTAGGCTTTTAGTGGTTTATTAGTTTTATTTAAAAATTAAAATAACAAAAAATATATTTTTATTATTTTTTGATATTTTCAAAGGTTATAACCTTTGAAAATATCAAAATATTTAATTTTTTTTAAAAAGTGAATACAATCTCTAGTTATAATAATTATTATATTTATATATCAAATAAATTCAATATAAACAATTTTATTGATAAATATTCTAATAATGATCAAAAAATAAATTAATAATCTATTATTAATAAAATATATATCAATTATAATATAATTAGAAAACCTAAAATGATTCAGAAGCAAAGCAACATATATTACTATATATTAACTTTTTTTTTGAAATTTTTTTTTCTTTTAAAAAAGTTAATCTATATTATTTTGATGAAAAATAATTTATATAAATTATATTTGTGTAACTCATAATTTATTTGGTAATTAATATTTATATAAAAATAAACAAATAAATAATTAAATTTGAATATTTAAAATTAAAATGAAAAAAAAATGAGATTTATTCTTTATTATTTAGGATATACCGGTTTAATTTAAATTAGATCTGTCTCACTAATAAGTTATTTTGTAATTAATATTTCTATAAAAATAAACTGATAAATAATTAAAATAAAAATTTTAAGTATAATGAATAATTAAAATAATTTATTTTGTTCCTCTCTCAACTCTAGAATGATTGCAAAAGCTCTAACCAAAATAATATGAGCTTTAACTTTATCTCTATTATGTCTCATCATATTTGATGTTGAATCACTGGGCTATCAAAGGTAATTTGACTCATGTACGCTAACAGACCAAACCAAAGTTGTACCCCTATGTGTTGAAATAGCTAGTTGTTGAGGATGCTTTTTATATTGATTATTGTAATTTCTTCTAAAATATCTCTCATGCACACACTCAAAGCAATTTTTTTAAAACATAGTTCAGGTCTAAAAAAATAACCACCTTGTAGCCTATTAGAAAAAACTAGCCCGAGGGTGGCTTGAGCAGGGCAAAAGTATGGGCTCTCTTTCAATCAAGAATCAAAAAATTTATTTTATTGGCATGTCTAAGCCCCCTTTTTATATCCTCATGGATATGAAAAGTATAATTTCTTTCTTTTTATATTAAATGAGTTATGTATACAAGCTCATAATACCCAAAAAGGTGTAAATGAATCATATTCAAATGTATAAAATGTTTTAATCATTGCTCAAAATATTAGTCTTTCATATGGAAACTTGAGGTCACAAATCAAAGGAAAAAGCCATAGTGATATTTCCAATCCCAAGAATTTTAGCTATAGAAAGTTATCAAGAGTAGTACTCGAGCTTTAACTATTTCTAGGGTCATGACTTTTGCTCTTGAGGAATGTCCAAAGTTACAATCATTCCTAGTGCAATGACTTTGCAATATAAAGATAAAATGCTCAAGCTATGGTCATATCCAATACTGTGACCCAGTATTATAGTGATTAAATATGTATTCATGATCATTCTTAGTGCCATAACAATATGTTCAACAGAGAGACACAATTTATGTCATATTCTCATCGATATGATTTTGTGTTCTAGAGAAAAAATATACACTCATAACCATTGCTAATGCTACAATAATATAAAGCAAGGAAGAGACTGAATCCATAACTTACCCCTTCAGTCATGACTTTGTGTTACATATACAAAAAGATAAATCTGTGACATTCCTAAAAGTTGTGAATTTCAATTTTAAATTTAACACATAGTCATTTGATAATAAAAGTGCAAAACATGAGATTTAGCATTTTTGGTTTTTGGATTAGGGGTATAGTTTATGGTTTAAGGTTTAGGATTTAAAGTTTAGGGTTTATGGTTTTTTTTTGTTTTTTTTTGGAAAATACACACTTTATTTATCATTTAGGCGCACAACTTACAAGAGACTAAAAGGCTGACTAATTTAGGCTAGCCCACCAAATCCTATGCACCTTAATGATTCTATGCATAAAATAGATAAAAAAAATAATGCCTAATAATTCCAAGCATACAAATACAACTAAAATTACATGCCAATCCTGGTCTTCAAAAGTTGGCATTTAGTCATTATGCGCACTGCGTCCTTTCCATTAGGATTTGTCCAATCCTTTTGGAGGAACTTGAATGATGAACCATATTAAAACTATGAAAATATAAGATTGTGCATGTGTGTGACATGCAGCATTAAGTGTTTGCCTATGTCATTGCTATGCAATGGAATACACGTAAAACTGAATACCCATAAATCCACAAGTCCATATCTACGGAACTTTGTCAATTCATTCTCACCTCTAAATTCCACATTCTTTTGCTCCAATAATCCTCAAAAAAGTTTCTCTTGTGTTAGAATGCTTCCTCCTCGAGCTCCAAGAAGTGGTTGTATGTTGCACCGACAAAATATCAAAAAATTTGCATGCATCGGTATGCATGTGTGATGAGGTCCATCTCATAGTCTAATTATCTACGTGTACAACCAAGCTAGAAAACAAGTAAAATTACATATTGTTATAAAGATGGCTCTTCTGCTCCTAGGAGTGTATCATCGCCTAATGTGTATTTACAAAATGCATTAGTGGGCCCCACTTAGAGATACTCATGGGTCCAGTTTCCCTCATTGCATGCTACATAGAGAACAGACAAGATTGTGTGTGTGAGTATGTCATGCTCCGTCTCTACAAGTACATGGTGAATACAAAGTCCAAGATACAAATAAGAGCACAAACATAAACTACAAGTTTGTATCTTTTCCTCCCGTGTGGCTAGTCTGGACTCCATTGCTTACTGGCCCTTCTTGGTGATGCTTCGAATTTTGCCTGCTCTCCAATTAATCATGGATTACCCACTACTCCTGTTGGGCGATAGTTGGGTGGCCCTCTTTGCTGCCTGATCGGACTAGTGGGACCCAGTCCTAGCTACTCCTGGGTTTACTTTCGACCACTTTGCTCGATCTTGTCAGTTGTCTGAATGTTATCATCCCGTCTTGCTAGTGGCGCCCTCTCAAGCTAGTGGCCCCTACTTCTGGCTGCTTACAGGACTTTCTGGCCTCTCTAAATGCTACACCAAAATGGACAAGAATATGTGCACGTGTGTATTGTGGTCTGTTGCTATGTTGTATGGTGCAATAGTATCAGGGTTTAGGAATTTAGTAATTTAAGTATTAAGTTATTTTGTGGTTTATAGGTTTTTTTTAAATAATTAAATTACAAAAAAATTATTTTTATGATTTTTTCTCATTTTCAAGGTTATAACCATTGAAAATATTATAATTTTTAATTTTATTTCAAATGTTAATACAATATTTAATTATAATAATCATAAAAATTAAATATCATGTAAATTCAATATAAATAATTTTATTGATCGATATTATAATACTGATCATAAAATAGATTAATAAACTATTATTAATAATATAGATATTAATTAAAATATATTTGCAAAAACCTAAAATGATTCAATATCAAAGTAAAATATATTACTAAATTAATAATTTTAAATTTTTAAATTTTTGATTCTTTTTATAAGCTTATAAATTTTTTTGATGAAGATAAATTATTTAAATTATATTTTTCTCATTCATAATTTTATTTTGCAATTAATATTTCTATAAAAATAAACTAATAAATAATTAAAATGAATATTAAAATTATAATGAATACAAATAAAAATAAGATTTATAATTAATTATTTAGGGTATACTAGTTTAATGGCTTAAGTATTTAGGAGTTTAGAAGTTTAGTGATTTAAGTGTTTAGGAAATTAGTAGTTTATATGTTTTATTTAAATAATGAAATAGCAAAAAATTATTATTCAAATTTTTTATCAATTTTCAATGTTATAACCTTTATAAATATAATAATTTTTAAATTTTTTTCAAATGTGAATACAATATTTAATTATAATAAACTTAATAATTATATATCATGTAAATTAAAAATAAACAATTTTATTGATAGATATTAATAAACTAAATATAAATATAAATATAATAATGATGAAAGAATAAATTAATAAACTATTATTTTATGATAGATATTTATATATTATTTATAAATACTTAAACCTTTAAAGATGGTTTAAATGTTTAAGTATTTAAGGGTTTTGTGGTTTTGGGGTTTAGGAGTTTAATGATTTAAGCGTTTAGGTATTTACTAGTTTATAGGTTTTATATAAACAATAAAATAACAAAAAATTTATTTTTGTGATTTTATCTCATTTTCAAAGATGATAACCTTTAAAAATATAATAATTTTTAAATTATTTTCAAGTGTAAATATAATTATTAGTTATAATAATCTTTATAATTATATAACATGTAAATTCAATATAAACAATTTTATTGATAAATATTCTAATAATGATCAAAAAATAAATTAATAATCTATTATTAATAAGATAGATATCAATTAAAATATAATTATAAAACCTAAAATAATTCAGAAGCAAAGCAAAATATATAACTATATAATAATTTTTTGTTTTGAAATTTTTTTTCTTTTAAAAAGTTTATCTATAATTTTTTGATGAAAAATAATTTATATAAATTATTTTTGTCTATCGCAATTTATTTTGTAATTAATATTTATATATAAATAAACAAATAAATAATTAAAATTAATATTTAAAATTATAATGAAAAAAAATGAGATTTATTATTTATTAATTATTATTTAGGGATACCGGTTTAATTTAAATTAGATATGTCTCACTAATAATTTATTTTGTAATTAATATTTCTATAAAATAAATTGATAATAATTAAAATAAAAATTTAAAATTATACTGAATAAAAATTAAAATGAAATTTATGATTTATTATTAATGTATACCAGTTTAATGATTTAAGTATTTAGAGGTTTTGTTGTTAGTAGTTTAGCGATTTATGTTTTTAGTCTTTTAGTGGTTTATAGGTTTTATTTAAAAAAATAAAATAACATAAAAAATTTCTATAATTTTTTATCATTTTCATAGGTTATAACATTTGAAAATATAATAATATTTAAAATTTTTTGAAATTTTTATACAATATTTTGTTATAATAATATTAATAATTATATATCATATAAATTTAATATAAATAATTTTATTGATAGATATTATAATAAAGATCAAAAATTAAATTTATAAACTATTAATATTAAGATATTTTTATTAATTTAAAAATATTTACAAAACCCAAATTGATACAAAATTAAAGTAACTTATATTACTTGATAATAATTTTAAATTTTTAAATTTATACTTCTTTTATAAGCGTATATTTTTATTAGATAAATAATATATTATTTAAATTATATTTGTCCCACTCATACTTTATTTTGTAACAAATATTTCTAAATAAATACACTAATAAATAATTAAAATGAATATTTAAAAATATAATAAATAGAAATAAAAAATAGATTTATTAATTATTAAGTAGTATTTAGAGGTTTAATGGTTTATGTAGTTAGGCATTACGAGATTTAGGAGTTTACTGATTTAACTTTATATGCATTTATTAGGGGTGCTCATGGGACTCGGAGATTCTCGACCCGACCCGAAGTTTTATCTCAAAAGAATCGGGACTGAGAAAAATCCGTTGACTTTGACTTTTTCCGTCCCGTTCTATCACGTATTTTTTCTTTTGAGATCGTTCCGGATCTTAATCAATATCCATCTCGAAAACCAAACAATCCTAAAAATCCGATACTAAAACCAGGAATATATATATATATATATAACATGAAGATGCCACTAATTCCGCTACTGCCCATCCAATTTCGACGCACCTATTCCTGTTCCGATGAGTTCCAGGCCACCTCACGCCATTCCAGTTGTGTTCAGTTAGGTCCAGCCCTTGTCCGTCGCACTTTTGGTTGCCTCCACCATGTCTCATATGCCACCAGCCTTTTGGTTTGTTTTTCAGACGAGAATTGAGTGATTAATTATTATTATTATGTATCTCAGTGAGTTTTGATGAGTATTGGTTGTAGTGTTGTGGTTGGGCCGAATGAGTGGGCCAAAATGTGTTACAGTCAGTTTTGTAGAGCTTGCTTGTTTGAAATATTTATATGTATATATGCTTAACATATCATATTAATTAATGGCAATGCAGATGGCATCAATACAGCGGTAAACAAAAAATACAATAAATTGAAGATGATCACAATTCAAATTATCAAAGTACTGGTAAATCCAATCATCATCCTTTCACGAACCCTCCTATTGTTACAACATGTTCTTCAATTCCAATTGTAAAAGAAAGTCAATTTACTTCTGAACCTCAAGCTCATAAAAAGTATAAGTCTTTGTTTGGGAAAACTTATGAGATATTAGGTGATTTAGAGGGAAATTAAACTGGAAGGTCAGCATGTATATGGTGTAGGAAAGAATATTTGGCAAATAGTTATCAAGGTACTTGGGGGTTTATTGAAATACTTGAGAGAGATTTCTAGGAAAATTTCCACCCAAAAAAGAATTAATAGAAAGCTCACAAAGGTAAAAGGACAAATCACAATCTTTGTTGAGTTTCACTAAAGGTACTAGTTGAGATGATAACAAATTAACTTGTTGGAAATTTGATCAACAACTAGTTAGGGAGGCTTAGGTGAAAATGATCATAAAAGATGAATTGCATTTTGCCTTTTTGTTTTGTTGAGAGGGATAAGTTTAAAAAGTTTTGTGAAGTTAGTGTGCCTCAATTTAAAATTCCATCTAGGCACCACACACAGAGGGATTGTTTTTCTTTGTTTGTGAAGGAATAAAAGAAATATTTGATAGCATATCATCTCATTGTTGTAGAGTTTCATTGACTA
>JAREIK010007418.1:0-26541 GCA_029783825.1 Sapria himalayana | reverse complement strand
AAAGGTGAAATTAAGCATATTATAGAGAAGCAAACATGATTGCAGATAGATTAGCAAGAAGGAATGAAAAAGGATCACAAGAATTTAGAGGGGAGAATATACCTGGAAATTCAAAGGACTAATAAGATTAGATAAATTGCATTTCCGTATATTAGGCTTCAAAAAACATGAATTAATTTGAAAAGGGGGGGAGGGGGGGAGGTTTTTGTTTTAAGCCGTAAAGGCTGAGTAAGCCCTAGAAGGGCAGAAAATTATTTATCTAATGAATTTGTGTTAGTGTTTGTCTTTTTTTTGTAGTTGGCAGGAGATAAAAGGAAAGAGATAGCTTCCCTGCTCCGAGGGAAGCCGGATAAGAAGTATTTTGTAATTTTATTGTTTGGTTTTGGCTTTGGTTGGATTTTTCAGGCTAAGTTAAGCTTTAGCAAGGCTCTTGCAAAGGTTTAACTAAAACAAAGTAGCCTGGACAAAGTTAGAAAGGAAAAATGATTGTTGGAGAACTGGCTTGGAGATAGTGATTAGAACTAGCAATTTTCACTGGAATCTGTTGTGCAATAATGTCAGCTACGGTGTAATAACTATCTCGTAGTTACTGCAGTTACGGATGAGCAAGTGCAGTTGATTAGCAAGACTTATCAGAGTCAGTGCCTAGTTTATCTCATGGAGCTGTCGCACTCAGTTCTGATTCTCTACCCATAAAAGAGCACGATTGATCAATAAACTACAAGCCTGTAAAGGGCTGAAGCAAGCCCTAGAAAGGGCTGAAAATTTTTAACTAAGAAATATTTTTAATGTTTGTCAGTTTTTTCTTTTTCTCTTGCAGCCGGCAGGGGGATTAGAGAACCTGAGGGAAGTTGAATAAGGAGAGAGTTTGTAATTTTTTATTGCTTGGTAGGCCTCTTTTTGGTTGATTTCTTTCAGGTTAAGTCAAGCTGTAATAAGGAGGTTTCCACAACTAGCATAGGTTAACTAAAAGGAAAGCAGGCTGGACAAAGCTAGAGAGGGAAGGAACCAGTATTCTGCATTGATTCGGCCAAGAGAGAAGGAATGGCTTGGTTCTGTGAATTATTCTGCTTGATTCGGCCAAGAGAGGCAGTGTGTTGAATTATTTCTGCTTTGATTCGGCCAAGAGGCTGCTCTTACTTACACATTCCTTACGAGCATTTTCTTTCATCAGAGACTGTTATTGATCAGCCAAGAGACCGTTAGTAAGGATATGAAATTTTACATTTTAATCTAGAATTCTAGATTGGTTTTAAAGTGGGTGTAAAAGGGATAAGGGTAGAACTAGTTTGTAAAAATGGTATTCATCAGCCAAAAGTGAGGGTGATAATTAATAATAAAACAACCTTTAAAAAAATAGATTGATAGATAGACAGATAGATAAATAGACAGATTGATTGATAGATAGATTATAGATAGATAGGAAGATAGATAGATAGATAGAAAGATAGATAGATAGCCATATATATAGAAAGACAGATAGACATATAGATAGCTAGAAAGATAGATAACTGGTAGACAGATAGACAATTAGATATATAGACAGCTAGATAGATAGATGAAAGACATATAAGTAGATAGGCATATAAACAAAAGAAAGATAGACAAAGATAAATAGATAGAAAGATTCTCAGATAAACAGATAGATAGAATACTGATATAGTAGTTAGATAGATAGATATATATATATATAGCCAAATAGATATATTGACAAATAGATAGATACTTAAATTAAGAGAGTCAGATAGATTAAAGTAGATTGGTAGATAGATAGATAGCCAGATATATACTATACTGATTGATATATACATAGATATTATGATAGCAATATATCCAAATAGTCAATAGATAGATAGATCGATACATAGATAGATAGATATCCATATGATAGATAGGTAGATAGATAGAAAGATAGAATAGATAGAGATAGATAGTAGATAGATAGATAGATCAATCACTAGATAGAGAGATAGATAGATAAATGTTTCCCACATAGATAGATAGAAATAAAGATAGATATAGATAGAGGGACAACATACAAACATGCAAAAAGACAAAAAGACAAACAAATAGAGAAAAATAGAATATACAGATAGACACATAGACACATAGATACACGTAGACACGTAGACAATCACATAAACACACAGAAAAATAGAAAAATAAACATACAGACCCAAATAGATAGATAGAAAGATAGATACATCGACAGATAGATAAAAGAAGAATAGATAGATAGGAAGATAGAGGATAGAGCAGAGAGATTGACATTTAGAAAGATAGATAGATAGACAAGTAGATAAATAAAGAGATAAAGTAATAAACAAATAGATATATAGACATAAGGACCATATAGACAAATATAGATATATAGATAGAAATATAATAGATACAGATAAAAAGATTGAAAAATAGACAGATAGTTTATAGGCTGATAAAATAGATATACATATAGACATATAGACAATAGAATATAGATAGATTGACAATAGATAGATAGACAGATAAACAAAAAGACAGATAAATAGACAGATAGATAGATAGATATATATCTAAACAGATATTTGATATATAGACAGATAGATAAAGAGACAAATATATAGATAGACCATGGACACATAGACAAATAGACAAATAGGTAGATAGACAGACATATAGATAGATAGATATATAGATAAATATATAGATTGATAGATATATATATATATATAATGATAGATAGATAGTTAGATAGATAGACAAACATACATATAAACAAACAAAGAAATAGATAGACACACACATAAACAGAAGATAGATAGACAGATTGACAGATAGACAGATACACAGTTAGATAGAAAGATAGATATATATACAAAGAGGCAAATAGACATAAAGATATACAAATAGATAGCAAGACTAGTAGATATATAAAAAGATACTACTATAAATAGATAGACAAATATAGTGATAGACACATAAACCAAATAGATAGATAGAGAAATAGATAGATATACAAATAGATAAATAGATAGATAGACAGATAGACAAATAGATAAATTTATAGATAAGTGATATATAGATAGACATAATGACAGTTAGACATAAAGATAGATAGACAAATAGATAGATAGTTAGACATATACGCAAATAGAAAGATAGATGATAGTCACATTAATGGATAGACATATAGACATGTAGATAGATAAATAAATAAACTGATAAACAAATAGATAGATAGAGAGTTAGACAGATAGACATATATATAAATAGATAGATAGACATATATACAAATAGTTAGATAGACTTATTGACAAATAGACAGATAGAAAGATAGATAGATAGAAAGATAGTCAGATACACAAATAGACGAATATATAGATAAATAGATAGTTAGATAAAAAGGAAGACAAATAGATAGAGAGATAGATAGACATATAGACAGATAGACATATACACAAATAGACATATAGACAAATATATAGATAGACAGATAGACATTAGACAGATAGATAGATATATAGATTGACACAATGACATATATACAAATATATAGATACAAAGATAGTTAGATAATTAGATAAATAGATAGATAAGTAGATTGATAAATAAATAAATCACTAAAAAGAAAGACAAATAGAGAGAAACAGATAGACCATATAGATAGAAAGATAGACAAATTGATTGATAGATAGATAGATAGACAAATGTATAGATAGATAGATAGAAAAAAATGTATAGATAGATAGACAGATATACATATAGACAGATAGAGAAATAGATAGGTACATAGATAGACAGATATATTGATAGATTTAAGATAGATATATAGAGAGATAGAAAGTTAGTTAGTTAGTTAGATAGAAAAAAGGATAGATAGATAGATAGATAGATAATACAGATAGACAAATAGATAGATAGATAGATGGTTGACAGATAGTATATAAGACAAATAGACATATAGATAGATAGACAGATAGACAAATAGACACTTAGATAGATAGCCATATAAAAGATAGACAATACAAAGATAGAGAGATACCAAGATAGACAGGTAGACAGATAGACAGATAGATAAATAAAGAGATAGACAGATAGGATAGATAGAATGCTAGACATTTAGACATATAGGTAGATGTGACTAAAAGATATATCGATACATAGAATGATAAATAGATAAGACAAATAGATAGATAGATAGATAGTCAAAAAATAGATAGGTAGATAGATTCATAGATTTACATATAAACAATAGATAGTTAGCCATATAGACAAATAAATAGATCGAAATTAGTTAGATAGATATATAGAGAAATAGAAAGATAGGCATATTGATAGCTTGACAGATAACCCAAGTTACAATATAGACTGATAATTAGATAGATAGTAGAAGATAGGTCAGATAGACTGATAGACACTTAGACAAATAGGTAGATAGAAAGATAGACTGATCGATAAATAGGTAAATAGACAGATGGATAGATAGATTAATAGATAAACAGAAAGACAAATACACAAATAGAGAGATAGATAAATAGATAGATAAATAGATATATAGAAGATAGATATACAAATAGACAAAGAGTTAGATAGATAGATAGATAGATTGACAGATAGATAGATATACTGATAGACAGATAGATAGGACAGACATACATACACATAGATTGATATATAGAAGATAGATAGACACAAGACAGATAGACAAGAAAGATAAGAATAGATAGACAATATATAGATAGACATATAGATACATAAATAGATACACAAATTTATAGATAGATAGATAGATAGACAAATATACAAGTTGACATATAGACATATAGGTAGATAGACAGATAGATATTGATAGATAGATAGACACATAGATAAATAAATAGACAGATAGATATAAATATATTTAGAACATGTTGACAGATAGAAAGATTGATAGATATACAAAATAGATTGATTGATTGATTGACATATCAAATAGATAAATAGAAGATAGATAGACCTATAGATAGATAGACAATAGTTAAATAGATAGATAAATAGATAGTAGTAGAGAGATAAAGATATAGATAGAAATATAGCTAGATATATAAACAAATAGATAGATAAACAGATAGATAGATAGACACATAGATAGATAGATATATAGATAAAAGATAGATAGATAGACAAATAGATAGAAAATTTATTTATAGATTGATTAATTAGATATCAAGATAGATAGACACATAGATAGATAGAGAAACATATTGCTAGAAAGCTAGATAGCAAATAGACCCATAAGATAAATATTTAGATAGATAGATAGAATGCTAGATATGTTAGTTTGGTATATAGATACTTAAATAAGATATATAGATAAATATTTATTTTAGATAGATATATAGGTATATCAATCGATAGATGGATAGAAATATAGATAGATAAATAGATAGATATATAGATTGATTGACAGACAAATAGATATATAAACAGATAGAAAGACAAATTGACAAATTGATACATAGATAGAGAGACAGATAGGCATATATACATACAAACACACAAATAGATAGACACACACACACACACATATAGATAGATAGAAACACAAACTGACAAATAGATAGACATACATACAAACAAATAGAAACATAGACACACAGACACAATGGCAAACAGATAGATAGACAAATAGACAGATAAATATATATACAGATAGACAGATAGATAGACAGACAGATAGATAGATAAACAAAGTGTCTTGTTGATATATAGATAGATAGATAAATAGACATATAGATATGTAGAAGGTTAAATAAATAAAATAATAAAAGATATAGATAGATAGATAGATATATCACAAATAGACAAATATATAGATAGAAAGTTAGACATATCAATAGATAGATTAAGAATGATATATAGATAGACAAATATTCAGATAGACAAATAGATAGACAGACAAATAATAGACCTAGTAGATAGATAAACTGACAGATAGACAAAATAGACAGTAGTAGTAGATAGATATCGATAGATAAATAGATAAAGAGATACACATATAAATAGATAAATAGATTGTCATATTAATAGATTGACAGAAATACATATAGAAATATATAGATAGATAGACAAATAGATAGATTATTATATAAATTAATGGATAGATATATAGATAGTAGGTATATAGCCAGATATACGGATAGATAGATAGATAGATAGTCAGATAGACAGATAGCATATTGATATATAGATTGACAGATAGATAGACACATATACTCATAGACAAATAGACACTTAGACACATTGACATATAGACACACACACACACACATTGGATAAAAAGTAAAAAGACAGCCACATTGTATAGATGCACATGACACCACATAGACAGACACCGACCGATAGACAGACAAACAAACATATAAACAGACACATAGACACACAGATAGATATGCAAACACACAGATACACAGACAGATATATAGATAAACATATAGACAGATAGATAGATAGATAGATAGAAAGGCAGATAGAAAATAAACATAGAGACATAGACATTTAGAAGGAAAGATCGATAGATAGATCGACAAATATACAAATAGATATATAGACATATAGATAGATAGACATCTAGACTCGTAGATAGATAAAGATATATAACCAATTAACAAATAGATAGATAGAGAGATAGATGGATAGAAAGATAGATAGATAAACATATAGACCATATAGACAAATGGATAGATAAATAGATATACAGATAGCCACATAGATAGATAATTAATAGATAGATTGATAGATCGATAGTATAGTAGATAAATAGATAGATAGGTAGATAGACAGATAAAAGATAGACAGATAGACAAATAGAAAATTAGATAAATAAATAGATAGATAGATACTCAGATAAACAAATTGATAGATATATAGATAGACTTATAAAAAGTTAGATAGATAGATATATAAATAGATAGCTAAACTAGACATATAAATAGATAGTCAAATAGATAAATATACAGATAAATAAAAAGATAGATAGATGAGTGATAGTTAGATAGATAGATTAATAGATGGACAGATACGACATGACTAAATAGATATATAGATAGAAAATAAATAGACATATAGATAGATAGATAGTCAGATAGACAGATAAACATATATAAGATATATAGATAGAGATAAAGATAGATAGATATATATAGATAGACAGATAAACACATAGATAGATACATAGATAGATAGAATCTACATAGTAAACAAATAGGCTTGATAAATCTATCTGCAGATTAGACAAATAGACAGATGAGATAGAGAGATAGTTAGATAGATAGATACATAGATAATAGATAGCTAGATAGCTTGATATGTAAAATAGAAACATAGATAGATATATAGATAGATAGATAAAAAGCCAGATAAGTAGATTGGTATATAGATAGATAGTTAGAAAAGATAGATTGATAGATAAATATATCGATAGATAGATAGATAAATAGCTAGATAGATATATAGATATAACGATTTATTTATAGCCAAACAGACATACAAATAGATACAAAGATAGATAGACACATAGGTACATAAACAAAGAGACAAATAGACATACATAAATACAAATACACTGTTAGACAGATAGACAGATAGATAGATGGATAGATATATAGATAGAAAAATATCAGATAGACAGGAAGATAAATAGATGGATAGATAGACAAATAGATATATAAACTAACAGATAGACAGTTGGACATATAAATATATAGATAGATATATAGATAGATATATAGATAGATAGACAGAAACACATATAAATAGATAGATAGATTGTCATATTGATAGATTCATAGAAAGACATATAGAAATATAAACAGATAGACTGATCGATAGATTGACAGATTGACAGATAGATAGATTAATATATAATCTAATAGACTGATAAATAGATAGGTATTTAGCTAGATATACACATATACAGATAGACAGATAGTTAGATTGACAGATAGGCATATTTGATATAGACTGACAGATTTGTAGACACACATAAACACAGACAAAGAGACACATAGATATATAGACAGTTAGACAGACACACACATAGACAGACATACACACACATACACACACAAAAGAAAGAAAGTCAGAAAGATAGACACATAGACAGACACACAGATAGATAGACTAATAAACACATAAACGGACACAGATAAATAGATAGACAAATAGATAGACAAACACACAGACACAAAGATAGAATATAAATAGGCACACAGACATATAGATAGATAAATAGATATGCATATAGAGTATAAAAGTAGAGAGATAGACATTTAGAAAGATAGATAGATAGATAGATAGATAGACAAATTTACAAATAGATATATAGACATATACATATATAGACATATAGGCTAGTAAATAGATAAAAAGATAAACCAATAAACAAATAGACAGATAGAGAGATAGACTGATGGAAAGATAGACAAATAGACAAATAGACCATATAGACAAATGGATAGATTGATAGATAGATATATTGATAGATAAATATATAAATAGATAGAAAGATTGATATATAGATAGATAGATAGATAAAATGATAGACAGATAGATAAATAGACAAATAGACAGATAAATAGATAGATAGATAGATAGATAAATAGATTGATAGATTGACAAATAGACTTATAAAAAGATAGACAGATAGATTGATTGACAGATAAATAAATAGACATATAAATATATAGAAAAATTGAAAATATATAGATAGAAAGATTTATTGATTGAGTGATATACTAACAGATAGATAAATATATGGACAGATAGACAAATAAATTGATAGACACGTTGAGAGATATATAGATAGAAGACAAATAGATATATTGATAGATAGAAGACAAATAGACAGATAATCAGATAGATAGAACAAGAGAAAGCTAGATAAATATATTGATAGATAGACAGATAGACACATAGATAGATACATAGATAGATAGAATATACATAGATAGACAAATAGACATAAATTTATTTACAGATAGATAGATAGATCAGATAGAAAGAAAGAAAGAAAGAAAGATATATAGATAGATAAACAGATACCTAGATAGCCAAATAGGTAAATTAATACAAAGAAAGATATATAGATAGATAGATAGATAGCTAGATTTGTGGATTGGTAGATAGATAGATAGTTAGATAAGTTAGATAGATAGATATATATATATATATATTGATAGATAAATAGTTAGATCGATAAATAAATAGTTAGATAGATGGATAGATGGATAGATAGATAGATAGATAGATCGATAAATAAATAGCTAGATAGATGGATAGATAGATAGATAAATAGCTAGATAGATAGATTTATTGATTGATTTATTGACAAATAGACCTACAAATAGATAGAAAGATAGATAGACACATGGGTACAAAAATAAAGAGACAAATAGACATCATACATACAAACACACAGACAAACAGGCAGTTAGACAGATAGATAGATAGACACACAAATAGACAGATAGACATACATACATACAAATAGATAGAAACACAAACACTAAATACAAACAGACAAATAGATAGACAGACAGCCCTCATGGATAGACAGTCATACAGATAGATAGATAGATATACAAACAATAGACAAGTAGATAAACACTAAAAAAAATCTCAATTTAGCTAGGGATATTTAGCTAGGGATAAAATCCCTAGCTAAATAGCAATGGATTATCTAGGGAATAACAAGGAATTTTTGATTTTATATTAAATTAAAATTTTTCCATGGATGAGTGACAGATTAGCGACGAAAATGTTTGATTGAAAATATTCTATCACTAATATTTTCCTAGATTTCCACGCAAAGAAAAGTGAGTAATTTAGTGACTGATTTAGCGATGGATTAGCGATGGAAATGTTAGATTTGTAATATTCTGTCGCTAATATTTTTGAATATTATATGCAAAGAAAAGCTGGGAATTTAGTGACACAATATCCCTTCCTAATTAGATCGAGACAAAATCCATCTCTAAATAATTATCTGAAATTATTTTTACTATTTTATATTTTATTGCAAGCGATTATTCCTTAAACTTTGTTTTTCATAAAATTTATTCATTTAGCTAGGGATCTTTCCTTAGCTATTAGGGATGGGAATATTTTCATCACTAATCTCTAATAATTTAATTTTTTATATATTATTTGTTTTTGCTGTATATGTAATTTGTTTTTACTTAATAATTTGTTTTAATATTTTCATGTAAGTACAGGAAAGGAAATATGAAAAGCCCGGGGATGCAGCAGTAGCACAATAACGGATGTCCCGCTGACCGGTAAGCGGGCTGAAATTTTGGAGCAGAGCCTGACCCATTCCATGATCCGACCCGTTTCGGTTAAATGAACCGGATATTTATTTTTGTATAAAATGATTTGTATTTATTTTTTCGGGCGGCTATTTTTTGACCCGATTGAACTGTTCATCTTCGCTCCCTCTCTCTCTGTGCGATTTCATGATTGCTCTATGCTGCATACTGTAAGACATTCTATTCTTGGTTTTAATCTGTAATGCATAAGCATTTTCTAGTGGAGGTAGCTAGTCGTACTGAGGCGAATAGTGAACCACGTTATTTCTATGTTGATTTCTCGTTTTGATTCTGTCGTGGATGCATGTGGATTGAGATATATATATATATATATGCTTGTTTTTGTGTTTTCCGTTGTTTTCTGTTCTTAATCTCACTACCTGTGGAAGCGCGATTTCCCAACAGTTTTAATAATTTATTTAATTTTGTATATTAAAAAGGTATGTATGTCATGGTCTATAGATGAGCGATCCCTAAAAGACACATTCTCCTCGTATAATTAAAAAATAGGTTATTATAAATAAATAATTTCAAAATATATAAATACGAATAAAAATTATATTAATAAAGACTAAAATAACTATTTTTATGATTATAAATATTTAAAAATTTATTGAAAGTATTTTTCTAAAATATTTAATTATGATATTTAAATATTTGTATTAAAAAACATTAAATAATTAATTATATAATTATAATATTTTTTAAGATATTTTAATTAATATATGAACATACATAAATATGTATATAAATATGTAAATTTGTAAATATGTTATTTGTATATGTAAAATATGTAAAAAATGTAAATATGTAAAATATGTAAATGTAAATAAGTAAAAATATAAATATGTAAATATTTAAATGTAAAAATGTAAATATGTAAATATGTTAAATGTAAATATAATAAATATGTAAATATGTAAATATGTGAATATATGTAAATATTTAATATATATATAATATATATAAACATATAAATTTCAAAATATAAAAATATAAAAATACAAAAAAATATAAAGATACCTAAATGCATAAATACATAAATAGGTAAATATATAAACTTTGATATAAAATTTAGAAATAGATTAGAAAACATAATAGAAAATATGATATAAAATTTATAATGGCACATATTCAATCCTTACACAAGTGCACCTATTGCTATATTGGGTGAAATACATTAAAAAAATGAAAATCCAATGTTTGCACCCCCCAGTCGAGAGCACCCATTCAATAACAATAATGGTGTTGGGCGAATTCACCATCCATCATCATTCAACCGCCATCATCATTCATCACCATTTTTGTCATCGGCATCCTCAATCATTGTCCACCATTATTGTCCATCATCTTCATCTATCATCATCGTGAAGAGTATAAACTCTAAGGTTGGTTTATATTTCTCATCTTCCAACGATATATTTTTCAAAATAGATATCATCTTGTTTTGTGTTAAAGTTATAAAAATTATAATGGAAAATATGATATAAAATTTATAATGGTATATTTTCAATCATTTCACAAGTGCACCCATTCCTATATTGGGTAGAATACATTAAAAAATGAAAATCTAATGTTTGCACCCCCCCAACCGAGAGTACCCATTCGTAAGCAGTAATGGTGTATGGCGAATTCACCATCCATCATCATTCACCACTGTCATCATTCATCACCATTGTCATCATCAGTATACTCAATCATCATCCGCCATCATTATCTATCATCTTCATCCATCATCATCATGGAGGAGCATAAGCTATGAGGTTGGTTTATATTTCTCATCTTCCAACTATATATTTCTCAATTTAGATATCCAGCTTGGGGTTGTGTTAAAGTCATAAAATTATTTGCTGTTGAGATTTTGATACATAAACTTTTTTTGTGTACTATAGTTTTTCACTTATTTTAGCCTTGCTTCATTATGGAAAAAGTTACAAGCTGAGGTGGATAAAATATTGCATGCTAGATCTTAAGAGATACAACTTTACAGAAGATGAAGAAGAATGTATCACTAAGCTTCATGCACTATTGGGAAATTGGTATAGCAGACTACCACTATACATATATTAATTCTCTTTTTTTCATATTGCATTGTCTACAAAGAATAGGCTTGTTTTATTGTATTAACATGAAATAATCAAAAAAGTAACAAAAAATTATATTACATTGATGGTGATATTGATCGAAAATCATATAAATTTAATGCATGAGATCTTATCTCAAATCGATTAGATAAAAGAATTCAAGTGATTTGGAATTCGTATCCTAATTCATATATATAACAAGTAAAAGGAATGAAATTGGCATAAACAATATATAAATATGTATATATATAAGTTTAGGTATTTCTATCAAAGAGTGAATTTGATCAACTTTTTGTCAGCAGTGATTTTAAGAACAACAACCTGATAACCAATTTTCATGCTGCTTCTTAATCCCACACATTCAGAAAGGAAGTGGGAATTTCCTTGCATGAATAGAGCATTGATGAATGGACCCAAAACCTATTTTTTTAATATCATCATTACGTTTTTAAGTTTCATGTTTTATGCAATGATGGAGATGATGGATCCATTGTCATATCTCTATAGATTTTATATGTTGTGATATTATTTCTTCACCAATGTTGTTCTCTCTCAAACTTTGCATCTTTTCAGGCTCTTTATATGACATATATGAAATAACACCACATGTTCATAGTCCATCCAAACATTTCTACATTACATCAAAGCATCATTTTACCTGAGCTTTCTATGCTTTACTACACTATAGTATATATGTATATATACTATAGTATAATATATTTATCTAAACATAACTTTATTATTATTTATTATGATTTGATTGACTGGTTTAAATTTCATATAGATATGGTACCGTTATGTTCCCCATATGAAGCTTTTAGAAGTGAAGGGATTTTCAAAAGAAATGATGCAACGCGACTAGGATAGCTTTGTTACAGTAGAAAGATAGTGACCGGAGGAGCTGGTGGAGTGGAAGCAACATCAATTTCATAGATAGATTATACTTTATGCACTATAGTAGATATATTGATAAATAAGATGTAATAAAATTTTTTTATGTTTTTATTTTAACTATGTAAAATATTGTATCAGAATAATATTAACTTATTTTAATTTTGTTATTATAAATTATCATTAATATATCTGTCAATGTGTCTATTTGCTTATCTGGCAATTTGCATATTTATCTATCTATTTATCTGTCTTTATCTGTCTGTTTATCTATCTTTCTATCAGATCTATCTATCTGTATATCTCTAATTAAATTTATCTATCTATTGTCTATATCTAACTTTATCTATCTATAGATATGTCTATGTGTCTTTCTATCCATCTGTCTAATCTATTTGTCTTATATATATTTATTTCTATATATTTGTCTATCTATCTATCTATCTGATAATCTGTCTATATATCTATCTAACAATCTATTTTTATCTACATTTATATCTATCTTCTATCCATATTTCGATATGTCCATCTGTATCTATCTATCTATCTTATTCTATCTCTCTTCTATATATTTATTATATATATGTATATATATAATCTAATCTATCTATTTCTAGATCTATCTATATGTCTATTTGTCTATCTGTCTATCTATATATATATATCTATCTATCTATATGTTTATATGTCTATCTATCAATTTGTCTATTTGTCTATCTATCTATCTGTCAATTTGTCTATCTATCTATCTATCTATATATTTATATGTTTACCTATCAATTTGTCTATTTGTCTATCTGTCTATCTGACAATTTGTCTCTCTATTTAGCTGTCTATTTATCTATCTGTCTATTTATCTATCTATCTATTTGTCTATCTATCTATCTATCTATTTATCTATCTATGTGTCTAACTTTATATCTCTATATCTATCTATCTATCTATCCAACTGTTTATATGGTCAATCTTTTATCTGACTATCTGTCTATCTATCTTTCTATTTGTCTATCTATTAATATATATATCTGTTATCGATTTATCTTTTATTACTTATATCTATCTATATATATGTCTATCTATCTATTTGTATATTTATATATTTATCTATCTATCTATCTAAATGTCTATCTCTCTACATCTATCCTTTATTTTCTTATCTATATATCTGTCTTCCTATCTATCTATCATTTTGTGTCTTTATCTATTCGTTTGTTTGTCCGTCTATCTATCTTTGTGTACGTGTCTGTGCATGTGTTTGTCAGTCAGTCTATCTGTGTGCATGTATATGTGTGTTAGTATGTTTATCTATGTGTCTGTCTTATGAGTGTATATATGTGTGTGTGTGTCTGTCTATGTGTCTGTCTGATTAACTATCTATATGTATATGTGTCTGTGTCTCTCTATCTGTGTTTCTGTGTGTTTATCTATATGTCAGTATATCTATCTTTTATATGTCTGACTCTCTGTCCAACTATCTCTATCTATCAATATATATATAGTTATCTATCAATCGATCTATCTATCTATGAATCTATCAACCTATCATTCAATCAATCAATATATCTATCTATTTATCTATGTATTTGCCTATCTATCTATCTAGTTATTTGTCTATCCATCTATCTATCTATCTATCTGTTTATCTGTCTATATGCCTATCTGATTATCTGGCTATCTATCTATCAGTTTATTTATCAAGCTGTCTATCTATCTATATGGGTAACTGTCTATCTATATATGTATCTATCTTTCTATTTGACTATTTTTCTATCGGTCTATCTGACTATTTGTCCATCTTTTAATCTGTCTTTTGTATATCTATCTATATATCTATATGTCTATATTCTATATCATTGTATCTGTCTATTTGTCTATTTGTCTCTCTATCTATCTATTTATCTATATATCTGATATCTATCAATCTATCTATCTGTTATCTGTATATCTATCTATCGGTATGTCCATCTATCTATATATCAATCTATCTAGCTATTTATATATTTGTCTATTAATCTATCTATCTATTAATTATCTATCTATATATATATGTATATCTATATCATGATCTATATATATGTCTAATATCTTTTATCTATTTGTTTATCTCCAATCGTCTTTCTATTAATCTATCTATGTGTTTATTTTTGTATATCTATTTTCTGTCTATAGTCTATTCTTTTTCTATCTATCTATTTATCCATCTATTTATCTGTTTATTTATATATCTAACTATTTTTAATCTATCTAACTATTTTACAATCTATCTATCTATTGTATATCTTTTATTATCTATCTATCTATAGGTCTATTTGTCTTTCTGTCTATCTGTCTTTCTATTTCTTTATCTGTCTATATGTACATCAGTCTATCTATCCGTCTATTTTTCTATCTGTCTATATATCTATATGGTATATCTGTCTCTTTCTCTTTTTGTCTATCTTTTTAGTGGTTTATCTATTTATTTATCTACTTGCCTATATTTATTATAATATCTAACTATCTTTCTATCTATCTATTTGTGTATATGTCTTTTTGTATATATATATATGTATTTATTTATCTTTCTGTCTATCTGTCTAAATGTCTATTTGCATATATGTCTATCTGTCTATCTGTCTATCTTTCTATCTCTCTATCTATCTATTTGTCTACCTTTCTATCTATTTATCTATCTATCTGTTTATCTATCTATCTGTCTATCTATTGAAAATCTATGTATATGTCTCTCATTCTATCTGTCTATCTATCTATTGTATATATGTCAATCTATCTATATTGTCTATCTGTCTATTTATCAATATGATTATCTTTTTATCTTTCTTTTGTGTGTATGTTTATCTATCTATATATCTATCTATCTATATGTCATCTATTAATCTGTTTATCTGTCTATTAGTTTATCTATCTATTTATCTATTTATCTATCTATCTGCCTATCTATCTGTTTGTCTATTTATATGTAAAACATTCTCTTTATCAATCTATTTGGTTTATCTGTCTATCACTATAATTATATATCTATTTATCGATGTGTCTCTTTAACAATCGACTTGTATGGTTGTCTAATTTTATATGTATCTCTCTATTTTTATATTTGTTTGTTTATCTATCTATCTTTCTAACTATATGTCCATCTGTCTATCCATATATTGTCTTATGTTTTTATGTGTGTCTATCTATTTTTATAATGTCTATATGTCTGTTTGTCTATCAATCTAATTATCTATCTATCTTTATATCTTTCAATCTATCTTTCTATATAAATAAATAAATATATATATATATATATATAATCTATCTATCTATTATCTATCTATCTTTACCCTATCTATCTATCTATCTATCTTTCTATTTATCTAGGTATGTATCTGTGTATCTTTATATTTGTTTATCTGTCTATTTGTTTATTTGTCTATATGTCTATCTATTTATCTTTCTATCTATAAATCTATCTACCTTTCTAACTATCTGTCTATTTGTCTATCATTTATTTCTGTATCATATATCTATTTATCTATCTATATGGTCTTTATGTTTATATATCTATCTTTTATCACTTGATCTCTTTATCTACTTGCTTGTATATCTGTCTATTTTTCTATATGTCATCTAATTTTCTATTGTCTATCTGTTTTCTATCTTTCTTTCTATATGTCATCTAATTTTCTATTTGTCTATCTATCTATCTATCTATATCTCTAAATGTCTATCTCTCAGCGTCTATCATCTATCTACCAATCTAGCTATCTATTTTTATCTATATGTCTATCTATCTATCTCTCTATCTATCTATTTGTGTATGTGTGTTTGTTTTTCTATCTATGTGTGTCTATGTGACTGTCTGTGTGTGTGTGTGCTGTGCGTCTGTGTCTAAATGTTTGTTGTTTGTTTTCTGTGTCACTATATGTTTTTCTTTCTATCTTTTTATTTTTTTGTCTATTTGTTTATATACCTATCTATCTATATATGTAGCTAGCTATCTATCTATCTCTCGATTGATCTAACTATCTATCTGTCTATCTACCTATCTATCTTTCTAACTATTTATCTACCTAACTATCTATATGGCTATCTATCTATTTTATCTTTATGTTATGTCTATTGGATATCAGCCTATTTGGCTATATTGGTATATGGATATTTTTCTATCTATTTATTTATCTATTTATCTTTTTTTCTATCTATATATCAACATATTTGTCTATCTTTAAATCTATCTATCTATCGATATGTTCATATGTCTATTTATCTAAATGTCTATCTATCAATTTGTATATATCTATCTGTCTATCGTTAATCAATCTATTTGTCTATCTAATTACTATATCAGTCTATCTATCTATATGTTTATCTAACAATTGTCTATCTATTTATTTTGTCTATCTATCTTTTATTTATCTGTCTATCAGACTATATGTCTATCTATCCATCCTTCTATCTAGCTATTTGTCTATTTTCTATCTGTCCATCTATTATTTATCTATCTTGCATCAATCTATATGTATATGTGTCTATATATATATCTATCTATCTAGATGGTATATTTGTCTATCTTTCTATTTGTAAATCTATTTATTAGTTTATCTTTTTATCTATTGACTTGTAAATCTATCTAACTATCTGACTATCTTTCTATCGATCTATTTGATCATATGTCTATCTATCTATCTATCTATTTGTCTATCTGCATATATATATATATCTATCTATCTATCTATTTGCATCTGTTTGTTTTTATATCTATCTCTGTGTCTATGTGACTGTCTATGTATGTGTCTATGCTTCTGTGTGTCTATTTTTCTGTTTGACTATTTCTATGTGTCTTTATATCGGTTTGTTTTTAGGTTGTTGTCATTTATCCATCTATCTATGTAGCAAACTATCTATCTATTATCTATTGAGTGTCTAGCTAGCTATCTATCTGTCTACTATCTATCTTTCTATGTATACATCAGCCTAACTATCTATATGTATATCTATGTATCTGTGTATCTTTCTATCAACTTATTTGTATATATTGCTTATATGGATATTAGTCTATCTATCTATCTATCACCTATCTATCTATCTTAAAACCTATCTTTCTGGTCTATATGTTTATATGATCTATCTATCAGACTATCTATCTATTTGTAAATCTTCTATCTATCTTTCAATCAATGTATCTATCTATCTAACTACTATATAGCTGTCTATCTGTCTATTTGTTTATCTGACAATCTTCTATCTATTTATTTTTGTATATATATCTTATGTTTATATGTCAATCTATCAATCTATCTGTCTATATCTATATCTCTATCATCTGTCTATCTATTTATTAGTCTATTTGTATATCTATCAACTATTATCTTTCTATCTCTCTATCTATCTATTTGTCTATGTATCTATTTATCCATCAACCTATATGGTCTATCTGTCTATCTATCTATCTATTTATTAGTTTATCTTTTTTTCTATCAACTTGTCTATCTAACTATATATCTGATTATATTTCTGTGTCTATTTGTGTATTTGTGTATTGTGTATTTGTGTATTTGTGTATTATCTATCTATCTATTTGTCTATCTGCATATTTATGTATATGTCTATCTATCTGTCTATCTGTCTATCTGTCTTTCTGTCTATCTTTCTATCTGCCTATCTATCTATCTATATATCTCTATTTCTATATATGTCTATCTAACTATTTTTATATCAGTCTATCAGTAATACCTATCTATATTTTCTATCTGTTTATCTTTCTATCTATATACTATTATCAGTTTATCTCTTTATTCATCTTACTTGTCTATTTATCTATGTTAAATTTGACTATCTTTCTATTTATCTATTGGTGTATATATCTATCTTTCTATCTATCTATCTGTCTATCTGAATAGCTATGTATCTTTCTATCTGTCTATATGTTCTATCTTATCTATATGTCTGTCTCTCATTTTGTCTGTCTGTTTTTCTGTCTCTCTATCTATTGCTCTATCTCTCTATTTGTCTATCTATCTATTTATCTATCAATCTATCTAACTATATTTTTTATCTGTCTATCTCTCTATTGTAAATTTATTTATTAGGTTAATCTTTATCTATCTACTGACTATCTGTCTATGTATAAATGTGACTATATTTCTATCTGACTATTGTGTATATGTCTATCTATCTATCTATCTGTTTTGTCTATTTAATCTATCTATCTATCTTTCTTCTTATATCTTTCTAATTATCTATTTCTTTATCTATCTATATGTCTTTATGGTTATCTGTCTATCTATCTATCAATCTATCTAGATATCTATCTTTTTTCTTTCTATATGGTTATATAGACTATCTCTATATATTTCTATTGATAATATGTCTATCTATATATCTATCTATCTCTCTTTTATCTATCTATCTATCTGACTATTTTTTCTATCTAACTATTTGTCTTTTATATAACTGTCTATCTGTCTATTTGTCTATATATCTATTTGTCTATCATTCTATATGTTAATCTATTTATCTATCTATCTGTCTGTCTATCTGTCTGTCTCTCTGCCTATCTATCTATATGATTATCTACCTTTCTGTCTATCTATCTATTAATTTATCTATCTATCTTTCTATAGTTTATCTTTCTATCTGTATATTTGTCTATCTTTCTATCAATCTATATGTCTATATGTATATATATCAATCTATCAATTTGTCTGTTGTTTGTCTCTTTATCTGTCTATGTGACTACTATCGATCTATTTATCTATCTATCTGTTTGTCCGTCCATCTGTCTATCTATTTATCTGTTTATATGTCTATTTTTCAATTGTGAATCTGTCTATCTATTTATTAGTCAATATATCTATATATCAATCAATCAAGTTGTCTTTCTGTTTATCATTCTATATGTCTATATGTCTTTCGGTCTATCTATCTCTTTATTTTATATTTGTCTATCTGTCTAATGTCTATATGTCTACCAGTCTATATGGTCAAATATAAATTTCTATACTCTCTCTATCTATATGAATCAAAATTATATCTCTCTATTTGTCTATCTATCTATTACATGTCAAGTTGTTTATTTTTCTATCTCTCTATCTATCGATTGTTCTATCTATTTATCTGTCTATTTGTCTATTTCTCTATCTATAATTCATTTATCTATCTAATTGTCTATATGTCTATCTATATATCTGTCTATCTATCTTTTGTCTATCTGTCTATCTATCTATATGCCGATTTATATGCCAATTTATCTATCTACCTATCTATCTATATGTTTATATGCCGATTTATTTATCTTCTATATCTATCTATCTATATGTCTGTTTATATGTCTATCTATCTATATGTCTATATGTCTATCTATCTATCTATCTAACTATCTTTAGGTCAATCTGTCTTCTATAAATCTATATATCTATCTGTCTATCTGTCTATTTGTATGTTTCTCTATCTTTTTATCTATTTTCCTATTTATCTGTCTATCTACCTATGTATCTATTTGGCTATCTACCTATTTGTCTATTTGTCTATCTGTATATCTATCTATCTGTTAATCTATTAATCTATCTTTCTTTCTATCTATCTATCTGCCTATCTAACTAATGTCGATCTAGTTATCTATCTTTCTGTCTATCTGTTTATCTCTCTATATATCTATATGTCTATCAGTGAATCTAGTTATCAGTATATCTGTTTATTAGTATATCTATCTATCTATCTATTGTCAATTTTTATTTCAGTCTTTCTTTTATATGTCTATATGTCTTTATATAAATATATCGTCTGTCTAAATGTCTAGCAGTCTATCTGTTTTGCTGTCTATCTTTTTTATCTATCTATCTGTGATTCTGTCTATTATCTAAATATCTATTTGTCTGTCTGTCTGTTTGTCTCATCTACTCCTTTCTTTTCTATACTATATATTTATCTATCTGTTTTATCTATCTAACTCTTTAGTTCCTATATCTGTGCTATGTGGTCTATTATGCTATGTGGCAAGCTCTTGGAGGTGCTATATGTCTATATGTCTATCTATCTATCGATCTTTTTATCTATTTTATCTATCTATCAATCTACCTATCTATATATCTTTCTATCTATCTGTCTATCTGTCTTCGTAATATCTATCATCTATTTATCTATCTATATGTATATTTGTCTATCTGTGAATCAATTTATCTATTTAATTTATAATATTGTGTATATGTCTATATAGGTCTAAAGATATATATATATATATCTATCTATCTATTTGTCTATCTTTCTATCTGTCTATTTGTGTATATGTCGATCTATCTATCTATCTTTCTACCTGTATGTCTGTCTATCTATCTATCAATCTTTCTTTTTATCTGTCTAGCTATTTATTTCATTAACTATATATCTATGTTTATCTTTTATATATATATATATATATATATATATATCTATTTATCTCCCTATCTATCTCTTTTTCTATCTATCTATCTTTCTTCTTTCTATTAATCTCTCTATCTATATGGTCTATATCTATATCTTTATATATGTTTATTTTTCTATATGTCTATCATTATATCTTTCTATCTATCATTTATCTATCTATTTATCTGTCTATTTGCCTATCTGACTATTTGTCTTGTGTATACCTATCTATCTATTAATTGTCTATATATCTATTTGTCTATCTTTCTATTTGTTAAATTATTTTTTATCTATCTTTCTATCTTGCTGTCTATCTGTCAATCTCTCTATAAGTCTATTTGTCTATCTTTATATCATTCTATATGTCAATATGTGTATCTGTTAATCTATCAATTTGTCTATCTGCCTATCTCTCTATCTGTCTATCTGACTACTATCGATCTATTTATCTGTCTATCTATCTATCTTTATATCTGTATATATGTCTAAATGTCAATTATGAATCTTGCTATCTACCTATTTTTCTATATGTTTATTAGTCTATCTATCTATATATCAATCAATCGATCTATCTTTCTGTCTATAATTCAAAATTTCTTTCAGTCTATCTATTATCTCTTTATTTGTCTATCTTTCTATCTATTTATTTGTCTATCTGTCTATCAATCTATATAGTCTAAATATAAATCTCTCTATCTATCTATCGATCTATATGATCAAATATATATCTATCTATTTGTTTATCTATCTATTTATCTGTCTATCTATTTATCAATCTATCTCTCTATTTATTGATTTGTCTATCTGTCTATCTCTCTTTCTGTCTTTCTATCTGTCTATATATAAAACTGTCTATCTATTTCTATCTATAAGTATATCTATTTATCTATTTATCTATCTTTTGTCTATCTGTCTATCTGTCTATTTATCTTTTATATATCTATCTATTTATCATATGTATATCTATCTATCTGTCTGTCTATCTATCTATCTATTTATCTGTCTATGTGTCTATCTATCTATCTATCTAACTATCGTCTGTCTATTTGTCTTCTATATATCTATTATCTTTCTATCAGTTTTTGTCTTTTTGTATATATGTCCATCTATTTATCTTTCTATCTGTCTATTTACCTCTATGTCTATCTTGCTATGTACCTATTTGTCTATATGTCTTTCTGTCTATCTTTCTATCTATCTGACTATTAGTCTATATGTAAAAATGTCTATCTGTTAATCTATCAATCTATCTTTATATCTATCTTTCTATCTGTCTATCTAACTAATGCCGATTTATTTATCTGTCTATCTGTTTATATATCTATATGTCTATCAGTGAATATGGCTTTCTACCTATCTCTCTATCTATTTCTTAGTCTATCTATCTCTCTATCTGTCTATCTGTCAATTTGTCTTTCTGTCTAACATTCTATATGTCTATATATCTTTCTGCAAATCTATCTATTTGTCTAAATGTCTAGTAGTTATCTGTTTAGTTCTCTATCTTTTTATATTCTATCTGTTATTCTATCTATTTGTTATATATCTGTCTATATCTATCTGTCTGTATCTATTGTCTCTATTTGTCTATCTATCTATTTTTATTTATATATATCTCTATGTGTCTATTTATCTATCTGTCAATCTATCTATCTATTTGTATATTTTAGATCTCTTTATTTGTTTGTCTATCTATCTATCTTTCTATCTATCTATATATATAATCTATCTATCTTTCGTTGTATCTATCTATCTATTTGTCAATCTATTTATATATCATTATGTCTATCTATCTATATGGTCTAAATATATATATGTCTATCTATCTATCTGTATTTATATCTATCTATCTATCTATTTTTATATATTTCTATCTATCTATCTAACTACCTGTATGTTTATCTATCTATCTGTCTATCTATCTATTGGTCTATTTGTCTTTCTGTCTACTTGTCTATCTGTCTTTCTATCTGTATGTCTGTATCTCTATTTTTCTATCTATTTGTCTATCTATATATATATCTATCTATCTTTCTATATATATATATATATATATATATATATATATATATATATATATATATAATTTTTTTTGTCTATATGACTATCCTATATTTATCTATCTGTCTATTTGAATTTGTAAATTAGTCAATCTATCTTTCTGTCTATCTCTCTATCTATCTCTCAATTAATCAACCTATCGATCTATTTATCTATCTATCACTCTATTTGTCTATCTTTCAAACTGTCTATCTATCTATCTGCCTGTCTATCTATCTATCTGTATGTCTGTCTATCTATCTATCTGACTATATGTATATATATCTATCTTTCTACTATCTATATTTCTATCTATTTATCTAATTGTCTATTTGGATATATGTCAATCTGTCTATCTGTATATTCTATCAGTCAATTAGTCTATCTGTCTATCTGACTATCTATCTATCTGACTATCTGTCTATCTAACTATTTATTTATCTGTCTATCTATCTTTCTGTCTATTTGTCTTGTCTATCTTCTATATGTCTAAAGGTCTATCTATCTATCTATCTACTATCTTTATATATGTCTATCAGTCTATCAGTCTATCTATCTATTTATTTATCTATCTATTAGTCATATGTCTATATGTCTATCTATCAATCTATCAATTTAATCAATCTGTCTATCTATCTATCTGTCTATCTATTTATCTGTTTATCTGTTTATCTATTTATCTGTATATCTGACAATTTATATTTCTATATATATATATATATGCCCAAATCTTTGTTTCCTTGAAAAGGTCGCAACCGTGTAATGTTTGGTTGCTAATACCTTAGCATAAATTAAACTCAGCCATATTTAAGACATGCTAAGTAGTTGGAAAAAAGGCTAGATATTACCATTTGACAAACCAATTATTTTCCAAGGTGAGCGTGCAATCACATTGGACATCATTGCATCTGCATGAAATCTCGTGGAACATTTCTACATATCTTTTATGGCTAATCCTCTTTTAAACATTCAATCTGGGAGGATAAAAGCACAGCACAATTACGGACAATAAACACTATGTGTCCAAGAATAGTTTCAAATATATGGAAATGTTGTTGGTAAGATACCTTAAGGTGTGCCATTTCCTGTTAGAAATGGACACAAAATCCTTTGCTAGATTTGGCGCTCAATTAGTATAGAACCTCAATAGAGAACAAATCCATCTAGCCTTGTCTTCAGAATTATTAGCTCTCAACTACATAGAATGATTGTAGTTATAGTTATAGGGATGAAGAAGACCTGTATAGCAACAAAATGATTCATACCTTAAGCTGATCATGATGATTTAATGTATTGTATAGCATGAAAATGAAGAATATATGTAAATAGAAAATGACGATTTCAATCAACAAATAGGTAAAAAACTCTCAAGGAGTTTGGAGAGAGATGAATCAGTACTCACATGCGCTTATTTTTCTATTAACAATTACTCTGCCATTATTAGTGACACGGATGCGTGAGTCTATTATTGTATTTATTTGTTCTTGATATGATGCTTCGATTAGCCATGTCAATGAACATAAAAATGCAACCAAAACCATGAACCATGAATCCGAGAAGAAGACAACTAATTTTTAGTAAAATTCATAATGTTCACCAAACTGTCATAAAGATTTAAGCATTTAACAAGTGTACTTACCACATATTACTTATAATAAAATTTTAATGCTTAATGAAATTTATGATTATTAGTTAATGCAATTTTAATGGTTATTTTTTGTAATAATAATTATTAATTAATCAATTTAATTACAGAAATAAAAAATTAATATTGGCTAAAAAAATGAAGAAAAAAAATATCACATATAACCATGAAAACTAATAATTGGTAATCAAATTTTCATATTATTTCATTAATTAAAAAAACATATTATTTAATATAACCATTAATAAATTATATAAATGTTACTGATACAAAAATTTTAACATTTCATATTATTTAGAGTTTATGATAAATTTATAATATTATTTCATAAATATAAAAATAATATGAATATAAAAAAGTATTACATAAATAATATAAATAAATATAATAAATAATATATATATATATATATATATATATATATATATATATAATATATACTATGGTTATAAATTTTTATGAATTCTATTATTTTTATGAATATAATATGAAATAATTTTAAAGGCATAAATTACATTTTATTTGATATAATTTAAAATTTATAAAATTCCAAATATATTTAAAGTGAGAAGATCATTAAAAAAGTTATATTTATTATTTTAATAAAAATCGAATATTAAAAACTATTAGTAAAAATCTTACTCAATTATTTAAATTATTATAAATTTGAGTAGGGGAAAAAAAACTTGAATTCATATCAACTTAGGGGCAAATTAAATTTTTATTTAAGACAAATTACCTAGCTAAATGCATATATTTGTAAAAATTTTTATTTAAGGACTATCACTTGCAATTAATAAATAATCATAAAAAATTCATATAATTATTTAGCGATGGATTTTTTCTAGATCTAATTAGCTAGGAAGAATGTGTCGTTAAAGTCGTTACTAAATTTGCAACCATTTTGTGCACGAAAATCTACGATAATATTAGCAGGGACATTTTTTAATTGAAAATTTCCATCTCTATCCATCACAAATTTGTAATTCAATGTGAAAGCTAACATCTCTTGCTATTCGTTAGCTAATCTCTCACAAATTAGCTAGGAATTATTTCCCTAGCTAAATTTAAATAGGTAAATAGATATTTTCTTGTAGTACTGTGTGTTTGGTGTCTATATATCTATCTTTGTCTGTCTATATATCCATCTATCTATTCTCGGTAGATAGATAGG
>JAREIK010007417.1:0-95290 GCA_029783825.1 Sapria himalayana | reverse complement strand
TTTTCTATCTATTTATCTATCGATCTAACTATCTATTTGTCTATCTTTCTTTGTATCTATCTGTCAGTCTATCTATCTATCTTTCTTTCTATTTTTCTATCTGTCTATCTATCTATATATATGTATAATAATCTATAAATCTTTCTATCTATCTATATGTATATCTTTATACCTATCTATCTATCTATTTATCTATCTATCTCTCTATCTATCTATTTATCAATATATGTATTAATCTATTGATAAATATGTTATCAATCATTATATTGATCTATTTATCAATCTCTCTTTTAATCAGTCTATCAATTTGTTTATCAATCTGTTTTTCATTCTATCTATTAATCTATATATTAATTTTTCTATCATTCTGTCTATGAAACTATCTATCTATCTATTTATCTATATGATTAGCTATCTGTCTATCTATCTATCTATTTGACTATCAATATATTTTCCTATTTATATATTTATCTATTTATCTATCTATCGAATCTCTTTATCAATCTGTCTATCTTTTGATCAATACATTTTTCTATCTATCTATCTATCTATCTGTTTGTCATTCAAATCTTTCTATCTATGTGTCTATTTATCTATCTATCTGCTTGTCTATCTATCTATATATCTATCTATTAATCGATGTAACTATCTCTCTATCTAACTATTTATCTATCTAACTATCTTTCTATCTTTTTATCTATATATTTTTCTATTTGTCTATCTATTTATCGATCTATCTATTTGTCTATCTATATTTTTGTCAATTTTTATATCTATCTATTTATCTATCTGTCTATATGTATATATCTATATATGCCTATTTAGTTATCTAATTATTTATCTATTTATCTATCTATTTTTTTCTATATATCAATATTTTTATCTAAATGTGTTTATGTTTATTTATATATTTTTGTAACTTTAGAACTATATATATTTCTATATTTTTATGCATCTAACTATCCAACTATCTTTCTAAATATTAGTCTATTAATCAAAAAGTCTATAAGTCTATCTATAAATATTTCTCTAAATCAATCTATTTATTTTTCTATCTATCTATCTTTCTATCTGACTTTCTATCTGTCTATCTATCTCTATATCTATTTATCCATCAATCCATCTATCTGTCAGCCTATATATTGTTTCTCTATCTATTTATCTATTTATTTATCTTTTTCTTTATCTATCTATCTATCTGTCTTTTTCTTTATCTATCTATCTATATGTATGTCTATCTGTCTATGTGACTATTTGTCTAAGTATCTATATTTGTATCTATCTTTCTATTTGTCTATCTATCAATATTTCTATATATCTATGTATCTATTTTTTTACTATCTCTCTATTCGTCTATTAGACTATCAGTCTATCTATGAATTTTCTTATCTGTCTATATGTCAATATGTCTTTCTATTTATCTCTCTATCTTTCTATCTATTTATCCATCTTTAAATCTATCTATCTCTCTATCTATCTCACTATCTTTCTATCTTTTACTGTTTTAGTCTATTAGTCTATGTGTCTATCTAGCTATATGTCTATCTATCGATCAATTTATCTGTTTGTCAAAATTTCTATCTATCTTTCTATCTACCTGTTTATCAATCTATCTATCTATTTATATACATGTCAATTTGTCTATCAATATATCTATCTGTCTATCTGACTATCTATCATTCTTTCTATCTATATATATGTTTATCTGTATATCTATCTATATATCTATAATTATGTATATCTATTTATATTTCTATATGTCTATCTATATATTTGTATATCTGTATATCTATCTATATAACTATCTCAGTATATAGCTGTGTTTTTGTGTATCTATCTATATGTCTATCTATATATTTATGTGTCTGTCTATCAATCTATATGTGTGTGTGTGTATGAATTCTTCAATCTATCAATCAAACTATATTTCTAACTCTTTATCTATGTATTTGTTGATTTCTCTATCTGTCTATCTATGTATTTATATTTCTATTTATCTATCTATCTAATTATATTTTTATCTATCTATTCATTCATCTATCTTTCTATCTATATGTCTATCTATCGATTTGGCTATCTGTCATTCTGTCTATTTGTTTAACTATCTATTGCTCTATTTGTCGATCTGTCTTTTTGTCTATTTGTGTATATATCTATCTTTTTATTTATTTATATTTCAATCTATTTATCTATTAAACTATATATTTATTTATATGTAAATCTGTCTATCAATCTTTATATCACGATGGGCCCGGCCCGACACGATTCAATGCCAGGCATGGCACTCTACAGTGCCATATCCTTGCCCATTGTGCCATGCCCCATCCCATCATTCCATGCCCCAGCCCATCATGTCGTGCCTCGGCCCATTATGTCATGCCTGGCATGTGGGCATTGCACGCATGAACACACACAGAACATGGTCAATACGAGCCGACACCCAATAGGTGACGCCTGCTAGGCTTTAAAAGAGCAAAGATGCATGGCGGCATGGCGCTGAACCCATAATTATTTTAAAAAATTAATGTTTGTCCGACCCAAACTGAGCCTAACACGATAGTTTTCAGGGCACTATCAGTGTCGAGCCAGCACTGTACAGTAACAGTGTCAGGCTAGGCTCATCACTATAGCCAGGTTGGGCTACATAAAATGAAGTCGAGCCATGCCGAGCCTGTCCATTTGAAACCTCTACATATGAACCTATTTATCATATATCTATCTATCTATTAATGTATTTTTCTATCAGTTAATCTATCTATTTATCTATCTATCTTTCTATTTGTCTGTCTGTCTATCTATCTATCTAACTATATATCTATCAATATTTTCTATCAATTTATTTATTTGTCTGTCTATCTATCTATCTACTTATTTGTCTATTTCTTTATCTATGTATTTGTCTATTTATCGAACTTTCCATATATCTATTTCTTTTTCTACCTACCTATCTATCTTTATATCTATCTATCTATCAATCTATCAATCAATACATACATACATACATATATATATATCTATATTGCTCTCTCTATCATTCTATTTAGCTATCTATCTTTCTATCTTTCAATCTTTCTATATTACTATCAAATTTTATGTCTATATGTTAATCAATCTAATTGTCAATCTTGTATAATTTCTATTTATCTATCTTTCTATCTACCTATCTATTTATATATATGTCCAAATGTATAACTGCCTATTTATCCATATAATTTTTTTTCTTTTTGTCTTTTTGTCTTTTTGTCTATCAGTCTAATTATATATCTATCTATCTATTAGTCAATAAATCTATCTATCTATATATCTATCTATATATATGTCTAATAGGCTATCTATCTATATGTCTAAGAGTCTATTTATCTGTCTATCTATCTTTTGATCTATCTATCTATCTATCTATCTATATATCTATTTGTCTTTCTGTCTATTTGTCTATATATTTAACTGTGTATCCATATATTTGTATATTTGTCTATATGTATTTTTATCTATCTATCTATTTTTGTATCTATCTATCTGTCTATCTATATGTCTATCTATCTGTCTATATATATGTCTATCTATCTATCTATCTGTCTGTCCATCTATCTATCTATATTTCTATCTATCTATTTATCTATCTATATGTTTATCTATCTAATTGTCTTTTTGCATATCAGTCTATTAGTCTATCTATCTATCTATCTACCCATAAAAATATCTATAAACTTATATATATATATGTCTTTTTATCAATTAGTCAATATATCTATCTATTTATCTATCTATTTGTATTTCTATATATCTATATATCTATTAGTATATCTTCCTATCTGTCTATCTATTTAACTATCTATCTATCTGTCTGTCTATCTATCTATATTTCAATCTTTTTATCTATACATTTGTATGTCTAGATACATAACTATCAGCATATCTTTTTGCCTATTTGTATATCTATCTATCGGTCTATCTATTTGTCTATCTCTTTATCTATTTATTAGTCTATTTCTCTATCTATCTATATGTCTATCAGTCTATTTTCTATTCTATCTATCTATGTATTAATTTATCTACCTATCATTGCTTCTATTAATCTTTATATATATCTCTATATGAGTCTATTTTTCTATTTATCTATTTGTATATCCATCTATCATCTTATCTGCTTATGTATTTATCTGTCTATCTATATATTTGTCTATATGTATATCTATCTATTCGTCTATCTGTCTATCTATCTCTCTATATGTCTATTTGTCTATCTGTCAATCAATCAATCTACCTATCTTTGTATCTGTCTATCAATCTATTTATATATCTATATATCTTTCTATATGGCTATCTTGCTAATTTTTTATTTGTCTTTATTTATCTATCTATCTATTTATTTATCTATCTATATGTTTGTTTATCTATCTATCTGTATATCTATCTATTGATACATCTATCTATCTATCTATTTTCTATCTGTCTATATATCTATCTGTCTATCTATCTATAGATCTATCTATGGGTTTATTTGTCTATCTTTCTATCTGCTTTCTTTCTTTCTATCTATCTATCTATTTTTCTATCTGTCTATCTGTATATCTAAATATTTATATGTCTAGATGTTTATATGTCGATCTATCTATATTTGTAACTTTCTAACTATCTATCTTTCTATCTGTCTAATAATCTATCTTTTAATCTATCTATATATTTAATTTTTTAACTTTTTTATATATTAGTCTATTAGTAATCTGTGTATCTATTTGTATATCTATCTATATATCTATGTAGCTCTCTATATATCTATGTAGCTCTCTATATATCTATCTATCTCTTTGTATATTAACTAACTATCTATCAGTCTATCAGTCTATCTATCTATCCATCTATCTTTTGATCTTTCTATCTATTTGTCAATATATCTATTTGTCTATGTAACTATTTATCTTTTTGTCTAACTATGTATATGTCTATTTATTAATCTATCTATCTATATGAGTATTTTTCTATCTATCTAATTGGCTAACTATTTATATGTTTATATATCTCTCTATCTATTTGTGGAACAGTCTAATGTCTATCTATCTCACTAATTATCAAATTATCTTTCTTTCTATCAAACAAACAATCTATTTATCTATATAATTTTTAATCAATCTATCTATCTTTTAGTTTATCTGTCTATTTATATATCTATCTTTCAATCTATTTGTCTATCTTTCTATCTATCTCTCTATATTTCTATCTTACTATTTGTCTATCTATTTATATGTCTATATCTCAATCAATCTATATGTGTATCTTTTCATCTATCTTTCTAACTATCTATCTATCTGTCTATCTTTCTATCTTTTTATCTATTTATTTGTCTATCTATATATGGGTGTATCTATCTATTTGTATATCTGCATATATCCCTATCTACTTCTTTGTATATTTGTAAATCAATCTATCTGACTATTTGTCTATGTGCCTATCTATCAATCTGACAATTTGTCTATCTGTCATCTATCTATTTCTCTATATGTCTTTTTATTTATATATCTATCTATATATTTGTCTATATGGATATTTGTATATAATTATCTATCTATTTATATATATATATATATATATATATATATATATATATATATATATATTTATCTGTCTATCGGTATATGTACATAATTATCTTTCTATCTATTTGTTTATCAATCTATCTATTTAATAGTCTATCTATCAATCTTTCTATTTTTCTATTTGTTAATTTGTCTACACACACACACACACACACACATATATATATATATATATATCTATCTATCTATCTATCTACATGTCTTATCTTTCTATTTTTCTGTCTATCTCTCTATTCATCTATTAGACTATTAGTCTATCTATATATGTGTTTATAAAGCTATCTATCTATATGTATATCTCTTTCTCTATCTATCTATCTATTTATCTATATGCATATCTTTTTATTTGTCAATCCATCTCTTTATCTATTTCATTATCTTTTAATATATAAGTGTATTATTCTATATGTTTATTTATCTATCTATCTTTCAATCGATCATTCTATCTGCATGTCTAACTGTCTACCTATCAATCTATCTATCTATCAATCTATCTATCAATTTGCTTATCTGTCTATCTATATATTTCTCTATTTATCTCTCTATATATTAGTCTATTTGACTATCTATCGATCTATTTATCTATATGTTTATCTTTTTTTATGTCTATATTCATATTTATCAATCTATATATCTATCTTTCTATTAAAATATATGCATATCTATATATCTATTTATCTTTCTAACTATTTGTCCAATAATCTATCTCACTAGTTGTCTATCTATTTATACGTCTATATACCTTTTTTTCTATATTTATATTTGACTATTGATATATCTATTTATCTATTTATGTATCTAATTGTATATAACTATATATATATATATATATATGTCTGTCTATTTATTTATCTGTCTAACTATCTAACTATTTATTTTTCTATCAATCTAGTAGTCTATCTATCTATTTGACTATATATATAATTGTGTTTATGTGTCTATCTATCTATTTGTCTATCTTACTAGCTTTATATCTGTCAATCTATCTATCTATCTATATTTCTATCTATTTACATATCTTTTATCTATCTTTTTGTCTAATTGTCTATCTAACTTTTTGTCTAATTGTCTTAATGTCTATCTCTCTATCTGTTAACATGGGGTTTAGTTTATCATTCTATAAGTCCATGTGTTTATTTATTTATTTATCAATCGGTCTTATTGTCTATATGTCTATCTATCTAATTACTTATCTATATATCATTTTATCTATAATCATTCAAATTGTCTATCTATATATTTGACTATCTATCTATCTATATGTCTATCTGTATATCTATCTATCTATCTATATGTCTAACTATCAATCTGTATATTTTTCTATGTGTATATGTCTATCTATCAATCTATGTTACTCTCTAACTATCTATCTTTATATCTATCTATCTATCATATTATCTAATTATCTTTCAGTCTATCAGTCAATTTATCTATATATATATCAATCTATCTATATCCATTTGTCAATCTATATATCTATCAATTTATCTATCTTTCTATCTATCTATGTTTCTGTCAATCTATATGTCTATCTACTTATCTATCTATCTATATATCTATCTGTCTATCTATCTATAGATCTATCTATCTATCTGTCTATCTATCTATCTATTTATCTCTCTATTTGTCTATATATCTATGTATGTATATTTCTATTTGTCTAACTATCTATCTATTTGTTTATCTATCTATTTGTTAATCTATCTATCTATCTCTCTATCTATCTATTTGTTAATCTATCTATCTATTTATCTATCTATCTATCTAATAGTCTATTTGTATAAAAGTTTATGTGTCTATCCAATAATCTCTCTAAAAATCTATCTATTTTTATATCTATCTATTTAGATAACTATCTATAAGTCAATCACATTATTTGTATATCTGTCTATCTGTCTATCATTATATATATATATATAAATTTGTTTATATGTCTAACTTTCTCTTTGTCTATTTGTCTATCTGTCTATCTATCTATATATCTATTTGTCTATCTAACAATCTATCAATCTATCAATTTATCTTTCTAACTATCTAGTTCACTAAGCAACTAATTAAAAATATATTCATCTATCTATTTGTATATCTATCAAACTATTTAACTATATTTCTTTAAATTAGTATATCAGTCTATTTATCTATATGTCTATCTCTCTATTTGTCTATTTGTTTATTTATGTACCTGTTTATTTGTCTATATCTCTATCTATCAATTTGTTTTTTAGTATATATGTCTATATGTCTTTCTGTGAATATATCTAACAATCAATCTATCTATGTGTCAATTAATCAATCTATCTATCTGTCAGCCTATCTATCTATTTTTATATCTATCTATCAATTTATCAATCCATATATATTTCTTTATGTCTATCTATCTATCTATATAATTGTCTAAGTATTTAATTGTCTTTCTATCTATTTATCTATCTGTCTATCTATAAACTATCTAACAACCTATTAGTCAATCAGTCTAATCATCTATCTATCTATTTATGTCTCTTTGTGTATATGTGTCTATATATAAATCTGTCTATCTATCTATTTTATCTTTGTTTATCTGTCTATCTATCTTTATATCTATTTGTGTTTCAATCTATTTGTCTATCTTTATTTTTTCTATCTGCCTATTTTCTATGTGTCTATATATCTATCATTCTATCGATCTGTCTATCTATTTATCTATCTATCTTTTAATCTATCTATCTAGCTATCTATTAATAAATCTATCTGTCTATGTATGTATGTATGTATCTATCTATCTATTTATTTGTCTATTTGTCTATCTGGCTATCTATCTATCTAACTATTTGACTATCTGTCTATTTGTCTATTTGTCTATATGTCTATTTATCTATCTATCTGTATATTTGTCTCTCAATATATATGTATATATCTATCTATGTATTTACCTATATCTATATGTCTATATGAATATCTATATATATTTTTATTTATATTTCTATCTATTTGTTTATCTATCTATCTATCTATCTACTTATTTGTCAATCTATCTATATTTCTATTTGTCTATTTGTCTATTTGTGTGTGTGTGTGTGTGTGTGTGTGTGTGTATATATATATCTTTCTTTATTTCTTTTTGTCTATCTTTCTATTCATCTATTAGATTATCATTCTATCTATCTATGTCCTATAGGGCAATCTATCTATCTATATGTTTATCTTTCTATATGTCTATATGCGTATCTTTATTTCTATTTATTTATCTATCTATTTTTCTATCTGTCTATCTACCAACCTTTCTATATGTTTATTTATCTATTTAACTATTTTCCATTAGTCTATCTGACTATTTGAGTATCTTTCTATATGTTTATTTGTCTTTTGATTTATTAATTTATCTGTCTATCTATCTGATTCTCACCTAATTATCTATCTATATATCTGTCTATCTGTCTATCTAGCTATCTATCTATATATCAATCTATCTATCTATCTAGCTATCTATCTAACTATCTAAATATCTATTCTTCTATCAATCTATTAGTCTATCTATCTATCTGTATATCTATAAATGTGTTTATGTGTCTATCTATCTATTTGTTGATCTATGAATTTGCCTATCTATTTATCTTTATATCTATATATATATATATGTCTATATCTATATGTCTATATGTATATATACTTATCTATCTATCTATCTATTTGTCTATATCTCGGTATGTCTATCTCTCAATCTATGAATCTATCTAAATATCTATCTTTCTATCTATCCATCTAATTGTCTAACTATCTTTCTATCTATGAGCCTATCAATCACTCTGTATATATATATATATATATATATATATATATATATATATATATATATATATATCCATCTATCAATCTATATATCTGTCGATTTGTGTCTATCTATCTATCTATCAGTCTATCTATCTATAAGTCTATCTATCTATCTATATGTCTAATTGATATATTGATCTATCATATATCTATATATCTATCTATCTATCAAACTATCTATCAATCTATTTGTCTATATATCTATCTATCTATTTATCCATCTTTCTATATATCTATGTATCTATTTATATTTCTATATGTCTATATATCAATCTGTATATCTATCTATCTATTTATTTGTTTATCTATCTGTTAATCTATCTATATTTCTATCTTTTTATCTATTTATAAGTCTATTAGTATATAAGTCTATGCATCTATCAATCTATTTGTCTAACTATCTATTTATCTAACTATCTATAAGTCTATAACAATATCTGTCTATCTGTATATTTGTCTATCTATCTATCTTTTAATCTTTATATCTATATATATGTCTAACCTTCTATTTGTCTATTTATCTATCTGTATATCTATCTATTTGTCAATCTATCAATCTATCAATCTATTAATCTAACTATATGTTTTTCTTTCTATTTGCATAATTCACTAACTAACAATATATTTGTCTATCTATATATTTGTCTATCTGTCAAACTATTTAACTATCATTCTATCTATTAGTCTATTAGTCTGTCTATCTATCTCTCTATATCTTTATATATCTATCTATATATATGTTTATTTGTCTATTTTCTATATACATTTTTGTTTATCAATCTATATGTTTATCCATGTATCTATCAATATTTCTATTAGTCTATCTATATATTTATCTATCTATCTATTTATATGTCTATATGTTTATCTATCTCTCATCTATTTGTTTATCTATCTATCTATCAATTTATCAATTTATATATATATATCTATATGTCGATCTTTCAATTTATCTATCTATTTATCTATCTACCTCTCTATCAAACTATCTAACTAATTAGTCAATCTATCTAATCATCTATCTATTTATCTATTTTTTTATTTATGTCTCTTTGTGTATATGTGTCTATCTATCAATATGTCTATTTGTCTACCTGTCTATCTTTCTATCTTATGTTGGTTTATTTATCTATCTATGTATGTATCTATCTATCTATTTTTCTTTATATCTTTTTTCTGTCTATCTATGATTCTATTTGTCTATCCATGTATCTATCTATCTATCTATGTATCTATCTATCTGGTTATCTGGCTATCAATCTATCTATTCGTCTATTTGTCTATATGTCCATCAATCAATCAATCAATTAATCAATTAATCAATCTATCTATCTGTCTTTATGTCTATATATTTAATTGGCTATCTACCTATCTTTTATCTGTTTATCTATCTATCTATTTGCACATGTATCTATCTTTCTATGTATATATCTATCTGTCTATCTATCATAATATTTTACTATCTATCTATTAATCTATCAATTTATGCATATATCTATATATCTATATATCAATATATCTATATATCTATATATCAATATATCTATATATCATTATATCTATATATCTATATATCTATATATCTATATATCTATATATCTATATATCTATATATCTATATATCTATATATCTATATATCTATATATCTATATATCTATATATCTATATATCTATATATCTATATATCTATATATCTATATATCTATATATCTACATAACTTCCTACCTCGCTATCTATCAATTTATTTATATATCTATAATTCTATCTAATTATCTATCTATTAATCTATTTGAGTATATATCTGTCCATATGTCTATATTTCTATCTAATTATTTATCTTTCTATATGTTTATTTACTAATCTATCTATCTATCTATCTATATATCTATCTTTCTATCTATATATATGTTTATCTATCTATCTATTTGTATATATATATATATATATATATATATATATATATATATATATATATGAGTCAATCTATCTAACTATGTAACTATCCACCTTTCTATCTATTTATCTATCTATATAATTTTCTAACTATCATTCTGTCTATCAATCTATCAGTCAATCAATCAATCAATCAATAAGTCTATCTAACTATTTATTTGTATATCAATTTATATAGTTATATGGCTAACTATCCAACTATCTATTAGTCTATTAGTTTATAAGTCTATCTGTCTGTTTATTTATCAATCTAATTTTTTATCTATCTATATATCTATCCATCCATATATCTATCTATATATATGTCTACCTATTTATTTACCTATCTATCTATTTAACTATCTATCTATCTATTTATCTATTAGTCTATTTACCTATCTATCTAATTGTCTATCTATCTATCTATCTATCTGTCTGCCTATCTATCTATTTGGTTAACTATCTAACTATCTATTTTTCTATCAGTATATTAGTCGATCTATCTATCTAACTATCTTTATATGTGTTTATGTGTCTATCTGACTATTTGTCTATCTAACTATTTATCTATCTGTTTAGCTATCTTAATATATGTCCATCCGTCTATATTTCTATCTTTCTATATATCTATTTATCTATTTATATCTATATATCTATTTATTTTTCTATATGTCTATCTCTCTATCTCTTTCTATGCCTTTTAATTTATCAATATATTAGTCTATGTGTTTATCTATCTATCTATCTATCTATCTATCTCTCTAATTATCTATATATCTATCTACCTATATGTTTACCTATCTATCTTTCTATATATATTTCTAACTATATATCTGTCAATCAATCTGTCTTTATGTCTATTTAACTATCTATCTATCATTTTATATGTAAATCTATATATTTATCTATTAGTATATCAATCTATATGTTTATCTAGATATCTATATATCTATTTATCTATATGTCTATATGTTATTTATTAATCTATGTAACTAATTAACTATCTATCTTTTTAACTATCTATTCATCTAACTGTCTAACTATCTTTATGTCTATTTAGTCTATCAGTCAATCTATATATATATATATATATATATATATATATATATATATATATATATATATATCCATCTATCAATCTGTATATCTATCTATTTGTCTATCTATCTATTTATCTATCTTTCTATCTATCTCTATATGTATATATATATATATCTATATGTCCACCTACCTATCTATGTATCTATCTATCTATTGGTCTTTCTAATTATCTATCTATCTATCTATTAATCTTTCTGTTAATCTGTCTATCTAACTATCTATGTATCTATCTATTTATCTATATGTTTATCTATCAATCTATATTTATATCTATTTGTCTATCTTTCTATTAGTGAATCTCTATCTATATTAGTCTATGAGTCTATAACTCTATGTGTCAATCTATCTATTTATCTCTCTATCTATCTATTCGTGTTACTATCTATATGTCTATCTCTATATCTATATATCTATCTATCTGTTTAACTTTCTATCAATATATCTCTCAATATGTCTAACTTTCTATATATCTATTTGCCTATCTGTCTATGTATCTATTTGTCTATCTATCAATTTGTCAATCTATCAATCAATCTATCTATTTATCTTTCTATCTATATAATTCACTAACTAACTAAAAATACATCTGATTATCTGTCTATTTGTCTATATATCTAACTATTTAACTATCTTTCTATCTATTAGTCTATCAGTATATCTATCTCACTATCTGTCAATCTGTATGTCTATCTACCTATTTATTTGTCTATCTATCTATCTATATATTTATAAATCTATATATATATGTATATTTGTTTATCTATCAATCAGTCAATTAGTCTTTTAGTCTATCTGTCTATCTATCTTTCCATCTTTCTACCTATATATCTATTTATATTTATATCTATCTTTTTATCTATAAGTCTACCTGTTTATTTATCTATCTATCTATCAATTTCTCAATCTATCTATATGCCTATATGTCTATCTATCTACCATATAATTGTCTACCTACCTAATTATCTATCTATCTATTTATCTATCTGTCTATCTATCAAAATATCTAACTACCTATTAGTTTATTAGTCTAATTGTGTATTTGTTAATATGTCTATCTATTTATGTCTCTTTTTGTCTAAGTGTCTATCTATTAATTTGTCTATTTGTTTATCTGTCAATCTATCTATCTTATGTTTGTTTATCTATCTATTTATCTATCTATCTATCTATCTATCTATGGATTTGTATATTTGTCAATTAATCTCTTTTCTATCATCTATGTTTCTATGTGTCTATATGTCTATATATCTATCTATCTGTCTCTCTGTCAATAAATATATCTATCTATTTATGTATCTATCTATCTACCTATCTATCTATCTATCTATTTATGTATCTATCTATCTATCTACCTATCTATTTATTTATTTATGTATCTATCTATCTACCTTTCTATCTATCTCTCTATGTGTCTATCTATCTATTTGTATATCTATCAATCTTTCTATATATCTAATTATTTATCTATTTGTCTATCTGTCTCTCTGTCTATCTATCTATTTGTCTATTTGTCTATATATTTATCTATCTATTTATATGTCTATTTGTCTATATGTCACTCTATCTATCTATCTATCTATTATCTGTTTATCTATATATTTGTGTATCTATCTATCTATTTATTTATTTGTATATCTATCTAAATATTTATCTATCTATTTATCTATCTATCTATTTGTGTATATATCTTTATATCTATCAATATATATACTCATTTTTCTATCTAGCTTTTTATCTATCTATCTATCTACTCATATTTGACTATATATTTATAAATATATTTCACTATTTATCTTTATATCTGTATATCTGTCTATATGTCTATCTTCTATCTATCTATCTATATGTCTATCTACATATCTATATATCTATATATTTATATATCTATATGTTTGTATGTCTATTTGTCTATCTTTTTATCTATCTATTTGTATATATGTCTATCTTTCAATTATCTTTCTATGTAACTATCTATATTTGTATCTATCTATTTGTATAACTATCTAACTTTCTTTCTTTCTATTACTCTATTAAACTATAAGTAAATCAATTTATCTATCAATCTAACTACATATCCATCTATTCATCTATTTCTCTATCTAATTGTTTATTTGTATATCAATATAATTATTTATCTATATAACTATTCAACTATCTATCAGTCTATCACTCTATCAGTGTATCTATCTATTTATTTATCTAACTTTCTATATTTATGTCTGTATATATATCCACCAATCAATCAACCGGTCTGAATATCTTTCTATTTATCTATCTATCTAATTATTTTCCCCTCACTCTATCTAAGTATTTGAATATTTTTCTATATGTATTTCTATCTATCTTTTTATATGTCTATCTATCTATCTATCTATTTTTCTAACTGTCTAACTATCTATCTATCTATCAATCTATCTGTCTATATTTCTATTTATCTAACTATATATATTTATATTAGTATATTTTACCATCTATCTTTCTATCTATCTATTTAAATATCTATAAATGTGTTTATATGTTTATTTATCTATTTGTCTATCTATCTATCTATCTATTTATCTATCTATCTATTTGACTACCTGTCTATCTATCTATCTATTTGTCTATATGTCTATGTCTCTATCTCCCTATCTACCTTTGAGTTTTTTAGCCTATAGTCTATGTACCTATCTATTAATCTATCTAATTGTTTATGTGTCTATTTATCTATATGTTTATCTATCTATATATCTATCTATCTTTATATCAATCTTATATATATATATATATATATCTATTTGTCTGTCTATATTTCTATATGTTATCTATCTATCAGTCTATCTATCAAGGGGAAACTACAAATCATAAAAATTATGAACAGTGTGAAGGTCATACATCAGCTTATGCTACTAAATTACCAGGTCCATACCATACCATGGTTATGGATGCAGGTGGACCTAACTTGGACTTTGACATTATGGAGGAGAGTCCAAATCTGATAGCAATAAAATTGTATGAGATGTTACAAGTGATCGATCGATGATTGTGGCCAAGGTGTGAGAAGTACTTATAGTTATCTATAGTAGCTTGATTGTTGAATATTAAGTCAGAATATCATTTACCAGAGAGATGTTATGATTCCTTATTTGAATTTATAAAAAAGATAATGCCTTAGAGAAACCCATTGCCAACGAATTTTTATGATACGAATAAGGTGGTTAAAGGATTGGGTATTCCTATGAACAAAATTGATTGTTGTGAACATGGGTGCATGATATATTTCGGTGTAGATAGCACTTTGAAGTGCTGCAATTTATGTGGGAATCCTCAGTACAAAAGTAGGAGAAAGGAATCAACAAAACACTTGGGTTATGTTCTGTATAAAAGGATGTATTACTTTCCTCTCATTCCTAGGCTACAGAGATTGTATGTTTCAAAAACAACTACTAAGGATATGCGTTGGTAATGTGATCATGACAAGGATGATAGTGTTATGCATCATCCATCAAGGCTATGTTTCATTTTGACCAGTTGCATCCTTCGTTTTCCGCGGAGAGTTGAAATGTCAAGTTGGGATTATGTAGAGATGGATTCCAAACATTTGGTTAATTGGGTAAGCAATAATCGTGTTGGCTAATCATTGTAACACCATAAAATTTTTCATCAGGGATGTGTATCCACTACTAAAATTCACCATATTACCGACCAATTATTTGGTCGGTAATTCGGTGTTTTTTGGTCGGCAAACCTAAAATCGTCCATTTACTGACCAAAATATTTGGTGGCAATTTTGCTCGTAGCTAAATTTTTTAACAACGAAAAATCAATCAGTTGGGAAATTACCGACCATTTAGGAACCTATGCCAACAAAGATTTACCAACTATATTCCAACAATTTACCTACCGAATAAATAAGGTCGGTAATTGGTCTCCAAATAGTTGGTAATTACCGACAATTTGGAGATCATTTACCGACAAACAAAATCCGATGATATTTCGATCATTTTCCGACCAAAAGAATTAGGTCAGTAAATGGTCTCCTAATGGTAGGCAATTATCGACAATTTACAGACCATTTACCGACAAAAAACCAATGATATTCCGATCATTTTCCAACCAAAAGAATTAGGTCGGTAAATGGTAACAAATGGTCGGTAAAAACCTAAAAAATTACGACAAAAAACCGATCAAAATCTTGAAAATCATTGGTCAGTAATTGATCTCCAAAAGAATTACCGACCATTTGGTGATTATGTGCATATATCTGAATAAGTGAGAAGCACTAAGCTTCTTACCCTCCTTGCGTGTCTATAATTACACACAATACATACTTTAAATATATTGAAAAAATACAATACTGGTCAATTATAATGATAGGTCGTTAAATGGTCGGTAATATATTCGACAACTACTCTACATACCGATTTCTAACCAAAAATATTTGGTTGGTAATTATGGTCAGTATCTTGTCGCAAATTTGGTCAGTAGAATTTTTTTTTCTATATCCTTTTTTGGTCGCTAACTAGTCGTGTTTTAGACATCAATTACCGACCAAATTTTTTCGTCGGTATTTTGGTCGATATTATCATAATTTTTAGTAGTAATGAAAGAGCCTCAAATGTTCTTGTTAGTTATTATACCTGGGCCGAACAATCCTAAGCATAAGATAAATGTTTTCTTCAGCCACTGATAGCTGAATCGAAACACTTGTGGGAGATAGATGTTGAAACATATGATGTGTCTCAAAAATAGAATTTTTAAATGAGAACATCTTTGTTGTGAACTATTAGTGACTTTCCGGCATAATAAATATTGTTTGGATGAAGCATAATTGGTAAATTAGCTTGTCTACATTGTATGGAGTACTTAGATACATTTTCACTGCCAAATTGTCATCAGACATCATTGTTGGATAATCATTGAAAATCTCTACCTCATAATCACCCCTTCAGATGAAATAAAAACCACTTTATTAAAAATAAAACAATTTCTTCCTAGTCACCTCCTATTAGGTATGGAACAGAAATTTTAGAACACATCAAGATGTTGGGACTTAGAAAGGTAACTGAAGCTAATCCAGAAGAGATCAATTGCAACACTTGTAAAACTAGTGGTTGGGATTGGAGAAAATCTAGTATACTTTTGGATTTGCCTTATTGGAGTACCAATTTGATTCATCATAATCTCGATGTAATGCACATAGAGAATATTGTGTTTGAAAATGTCTTCAATACTATCATGAACATTGAGGGCAAAACAAAAGACAACATCAAAACTAGTAAGGATTTGATATTGCCAATGAAAAGAGTTAGAGAAGAATGCTAAAGATAAATATTCAAAGAGAAGCTACACTTTGGATAAGATGGTAAGAAAGCTATATGTGAATGGTAGAAAAATCTCAAATTTCTTGATGTCTATATGTCAAATATGGGATGATGTGTGGACTTAAGAAGTACAAACTTGTTGGTATGAAAAGTCATGACTGTCATGTCTTTATGTAGAGGTTAATCCCAATAGCATTTTAGAATTTGATGCAAATGAATGTTTGGGAACCACTAACTGAGTTGAGCTTATCCTTTAAAGACTTAGCTTATACAAAAATAAAGGAGGAATATATAAGAAGATTATAGTTAGAAATTCCAAAAATTCTATGAAAGTTAGAGAGAATATTTTCTCCTGCTTTCTTTGACTCAATGAAACATTTTCCTATTTACATCCCATATGAGACAAGGATAGCAGGCCTAGTATAGGTTTGTTGGATATACCTATTTGAGAGGTACTAACTTCTCATATAAAATTTTCAATTTCCTTAATATTTGATGTTAATAACATATGAAAAGAATTAATTAATGCCATATATATATATAGTGTGTGTGTGTGTTTCTGTGTGTAAGTTCCTTTGTCATTTGAAAAAAAATGTCGGTAATAAGGCTTGAGTTGAGGGTTCAGTATGTAATGCATATTTAGTTGAAGAAGCATCAGACTTTTGTTCGCATTACTTTGAATCACATGTTCACACAAGACAGTAGAATGTGCCTTGTAATGATGATTAGGGGGGTTCTATTCCAATAGAAGGTAATTTGTCAATATTCATGTATCGTGGATATTCTTATAGAACTACAAAGGCTAGGCCAATTGATGCCGGGGAACTTCGGGCTGCTCAAACCTATATTCTTTTGAATTGTGTTGAGGTTGCACCTTTTGAAGTAGTTACATTCTCAAGCTACCTGAACAAGATCCAAGAATTAGTGATGTTGACATTAATCAAATGCTCAATAATAATTTTGTTGAATTGTTCAAACTTTATGTAAGAGTATTTCCTTCCCTGCATAATTTTTCATAAGCAAATATTTAAAATCAAATACTTATTGACATTACTTTTTTTTAAATAAACATGCTTGTAATCCAAGTAACAATGTGGAAAATATCTTTGTAAAGGCTCTTGCTAAAAGGACAAATAGAACCACACAGTCATATCTAATGTACTTTGTCAATGGGTACAAATTTTATACTATAGACCCCGGGACTGGCCAGGCTACCATGAACAGTGGTGTTTGCATTAAGGGTACAAACTATAGGTAGAATGCAAGTGATTATTATGGTCAATTAATAGAGATATTAAAGTTAGATTATCCTGGTTATCCATTCAAAATAATGATTCTATTTAAATATGATTGGTTTGACTCTTCAAGGCTTGGTGCTAGGAGGCACCCAAATTACAGCCTCATAGAAATCAACCAAAGTAGAAGGTTTAATAAATATGAACCATTCATACTTTACAATGCAGACATGATAGGTATATTATGTACCATATCAAAAATTATTATTTAGTAATAAATTTTACTTTGATTTTGAATCATTTTAGGTTTTTTTAATTATATTTTAATTTATATCTATCATATTAATAAATGTTTATTAATTTATTTTTTGATATTTGATATAATTTTATCACTAAAATTGTTTATATTAGTTTATATTATATATAGTTATAATAATTATTATTACTAAATATTGTATTCACATTTTTAACAAATTTTAAAATTATTATATTTTCAAATGTTATGACATTTAAAAATTTGAAAAAATATCAAAAATAATCTTTTTGTTATTTCATTGTTTAAATAAAAGATTTAAACCATTAAATGCCTAAATACTTAAATCAATAACTTCGAAATCTCGAAAACCCTAAATAGATAAATTTTTTAAACAGGTATATCCTAAATAATAAATCTCATTTTTATATTATAATTTTAAATATTCATTTTAATTATTTATTTGTTTATTTATATATAAATATTAATAACAAAATAAATTATGAGTTAGACAAATATAATTTAAATAAATTATTTTTCAAATAAAAAATATAGATAAACTTATTAAAAGAAGAAAAAAATTAAAAACAAAAATTTATTATATAGTAATATATTTTACTTTATTTTTGAATCATTTTAGGTTTCGTAATTATATTTTAATTGAAATCTAACGTATTAATAATAGATTATTAATTTAATTTTTGATCATTATTAGAATATTTATCAATAAAAATATTTATATGATATATAGATTTATTTATTTTTATAACTAAATATTTTATTCACTTTTGAAAAATATTTCAAAATTATTATATTTTCAAAGATTATATAACCTTTGAACATGTGAAAAAATATATATTTATTATTATTATTTCATTGTTTAAATAAAACTTATAAATCACTAAATGCCTAAACACTTAAATCACTATACTACAAAATCCCGATTGTCCTATATAGATAATCGTTTAAACGGGTATACCCTAAATAATAATTAATAAATCAAATTTTTATTTGTTTTCATTATATTTTAAAAAATCATTTTGATTGTTTAGTTTTTTATTTATATATATATATATTAATTACAAAATAAATTATGAGTTAAAAATATAATTTATAAAAATTATTTTTCATTACAAAATAGATAAGCTTATAAAAAGAATAAAAATTTAAAAACAAATAATTATTATTAAGTAATATATTTTGCTTTGCTTTGAATTATTTTAGGTTTCTATATTATATTTTAAGTAATATCAATCTTATTTATAATAGATTTTTAATTTATTTTTTGATAATTATTAAAATATCTATCAATAAAATTGTTTAAATTGAAATTTTATGATATATAATTATTATGATTATTATAAATAAATATTTATTCACATTTAAAAAAAAATTATAAAATTATAAAATTTTCAAGGGTTATAACCTTTAAAAATATCAAAAAATAATAAAAATAAATTTTTTTTATTTTTTTTCTTAAATAAAACCTATAAACAAATAAATGTATCCACAGTTAAATTTATAAACTCCTAAACCCCGTAATGCCTAAATACATAAACCATTAAACTGCTATATACTACTTAATAATAAATAAATTTAATTTTTATTTCTTTTTATTATAATTTTAAATATTCATTTTAATTATTTATTAGTTTATTTTTATAAAAATATTTATTACAAAATAAAGTATGAGTGCGACAAATATAATTTAATTAATTTATTTTTAATAAAAAAAATATACGATTATAAAAGAAGTAGAAATTTAAAAATTAAAAATTATTATCCAGTAATATATTTTACTATAATTTTGAATCAATTTGGATTTTTTAAATATTTTTTAATTAATATCTAACTTTTTATTAATAGTTTATTAATTTAATTTTTGATCATTATTATATTATCTATCAATAAAAGTGTCTATATTGAATTTATATGATATATAATTATTAATATTATTAAAACTAAATATTGTATTCACATTTCAAAAAATTGTAAATATTATTATATTTTAAAAGGTTATAACCTATGAAAATGATAACAAATTATAGAAATTTTTTTTGTTATTTTATTTTTTTATATAAAATCTATAAACCACTAAAAGCCTAAAAACATAAATCGCTAAACTCCTAATGACAAAACCTCTAAATAACTGAACTATTAAACTGGTATACATTAATAATAAATCTTCAATCTCATTTTAATTTATATTCCGTATAATTTTAAATTTTTATTTTAATTATTTATCAGTTTATTTTTATAGAAATATTAATTACAAAATAAATTATTAGTGAGACGGATCTAATTTAAATTAAACCGGTATCGCTAAATAATAAATAATAAATAATAAATCTAATTTTTTTTTCATTATAATTTTAAATATTCATTTTAATTATTTATTTGTTTATTTATATATAAATATTAATTACAAAATAAATTATGAGTTCGACAAATATAATTTATATAAATTATTTTTCATTAAAAAAATATAGATAAACTTATTAATAGAAGAAAAAATTCAAAAACAAAAAATTATTATATAGTCATATATTTTTCTTTGCTTCTGAATTATTTTAAGTTTTGTAATTATATTTTAATTAATATCTATCTTATTATTAATGGATTATTAATTTCTGTTTTAATTATTATTAGAATTTTTATCAATAAAATTGTTTCTATTGAATTTATATAATATATAAATATAATGATTAGTATAACTAAATATTGTATTCACATTATAAAAAAAATTAAAAATTATTATATTTTCAAAGGTCATAACCTTTGAAAATATCAAAAAATAATAAAAATAAATTTTTTGTTTTTTTATTTTTTAAATAAAATCAATAAACCATTCAATGCTAGGGGTGTTCATGGGATGGGATGGGATGGGGATTACAAATCTCTAGTCCCTTCTCACAGTTCAGAGATTTTTTTTGAAGATCCAGACCCGTCCAATAGGTTAAAAATATCGGAACTGGACAGGACAGAGATCGGGGATTTTGGGTAGGATCTAACGGTTTCGGGAAGGAACGGAGTTCAGACATTTTTTTCAATTTATTTTTTCAAACCGGTCTAGTTAGTTCATGTCGAAACCTTTTATTGTACCATTTATTATTCATTAGTTATGTATCTTTGGTTGTCCTCCACTCGAGGAGGACAACCAAAGATGAAAATGTGTTAATCATGTAGACATAAATTTCTAAAATGAAAGAGTAATAAAAAACAAAATATTACCTTAAAAATTTAATACACCCATTCCAAATTTAGTTGGCCAACTATAGTTGGAAGAATATTTGGATTTAGTGACCCCTCTGAAAATTGTAATTGAACCATATTTTTATTAAATTGAATGAATAAAATAAGTAAAAGTGAAATTAAAATTTACAAGATTTGTATACAAACCTGATTCATTATCATCAAGGTCTTGAACTAATTCTTCAATTTCAATAGGTTTGTTTGTGCTTCTCAACCAATCTTGTAGACATATGAGAAATTCAGCTGTAATAGGTGTTAAAGAACTCCTAAATTTATCTAAAGTTCTTTCCCTAGTTCTAAATGTAGATTCGTAGGCCACAAATGATGCTTGGATAGCAAATACATCCATTGCTACATTTGCCAAAGAAGGATACCTAACCTCATTTACCTTCCACCAGTTTAGAAGATCAAAATCAATTCTATTTTTTTCAAGTTTGTCCTCCAAGTACCTATCCAACTCTTCCAAAGCTGCAACTTCTTGTTCTTTCTCCAATTAAACAAAAAAAATCATCAACATAAGTATCACTACCATCAATGAAATCATCATTTTTCTTCAACACAATAGAAGAGAAATCATCTTCTTTTGATTCATCTTCATTTAAATCTTATAATAATCCATCATCTCATTTAAAGCATTTATAACCTTTTAAACCAAATTTTTAGTGAATTCCTTTCCATAATGCTAAGTGTACTTAACCTTGAGATATTTGACCTTATATCTTGGATCCAACACTACCGCTACAAAAAGCATAATATTTGTTGAATTTATGCCTCATTTTCATACCCATTTCAGACACCATTGTATCTCTACTATATTCACAAAGCTCAATTTTTTTTCAAAATTCGAATAATCTCAGGAAAATAAACACTAGAGGTAGAATATTATGAGCCAGAAAATGTACAAGTTACCTCATAAAAAGTTTTCAAGAAACGAGCCAAAATTTTTGCATTTGTTCAGTCTCTCTCAGTTGGAACGTTTGAACCAAACTCTTTCAAAAACCTTTTGTCGTTGTCCTAGAACTTATCAAATTCTTTTTGATATTTTATATCAGTTTGTAGCATCAAATAAGTTGAATTCCATCTTGCAGGGCAATCTAATTGCAATGAAGATCCATATGTTTTAGTTTGCTTCTTCAACACATAACTTAAACATATCTAATCTTTTGGGACTGCTCCTCACATATTTCACCACACCTCTAATTTTTTGAATAGCACCCTCAACTACTGCACTGCCATCTCTGACAATTAAGTTTAGGATATGAGCACAACATCTCATATGAAAATGCTCGCCTCTCAAAGGTACAACTTTCTTCACAGGCATTTTTTTAAATTGTTCAACTGCAGCATCATTATTTGATGCATTGTCAACAGTAATGCACATCAACTTTCTCAAACCCCATTCATTCATGCAAAACTCAATAGCATTTCTAATATTAACTCCAGAATGATTTTTAATTACACAAAAGTTCAAATGCCTTTTATGCATATTCCATTGAGAATTAATTAAATGAACAGTCAAACATATATAAGACAAATTTTGAATGCTAGTCCAAGGCAATGAAACTTTACAACAATGAGATGATATGCTATCAAATAATTTCTTCATTTGATTCACAAACAAAGAAAAACAATCCCTCAGTGTAGAGTGCCTAGATGGAATTTTAAATTGAGGCACACTAACTTCACAAAACTCCTTGAACTCATCCCTCTCAACAAAACAAAAAGGCAATTCATCTTTTATGATCATTTTCACCAAAGCCTCCCTAACTAGCTATTGATCAAATTGCCAACAAGTTAATTTGTTATCCTCTGAACTAGTACCTATAGTGAAACTCAACAAAGATTGTGACTTGTCTTTACCTTTGTAAGCTTCTATTAATTCTTTTTTGTGTGGAAATTTCCTACAAGTCTATATCAGGTATTTCCATAAACTCGAAGTACCTTGATCACTTTTTGCCAAATATTCTTTCCTACACCATATACAAGCTGCCCTACCAGTTTCATTTCCCTCTGAATCAATAAATATCTCATAAGTTTCTCAAATAGCAGACTTATACTTTTTATGAGCTTGAGTTTCAGATGTACCATGACTTTCTTTTAGAATTGGAATTGAAGAACCTGCAGTAACAATAGGAGGGTTCGTGAAAGGATGATAATTGGATTTACCAGTACTTTGATCATTTGAGATGTGATCATCTTCAATTTATTGTATTTTTTGTTTACCGCTGGATTGTTCCATCTGCATTGCCATTAATTAATATGATATGTTAAGCATGAATACATATAAATATTTCAAACAAGCAAGCTCTACAAAAATGACTGTAACACATTCAGCCCACTCATTCGGCCCAACCACAACACCACAACCAATACTCAACAAAATTGTCTGAGACACATAATAATAATAATTAATCACTCAATTCTCATCAGAAAAACAAACCAAAAGGCTGGTGGCATCTGAGACATGGTGGAGGCAACTAGAAGTGCGACGGACAAGGGCTGGACCTAACTTAACATGGTTGGAACGGAGTGAGGTGTCCTGGAACTCGTCGGAACAGCAATAGGTGCGTCGAAATTAGATGGATAGTTGTGGAATTGGTGGCATCTTCATGTCATATATATATATATATATATATATATATATATATATATATATGACAGATGCCTAATAATTTTTAGGCATCTTCATGTTATATGTTATTAGGTTTTATTTTTATTATATAAATAAAATCTATAAAGCACTAAATGCCTAAAAACATAAATTACTAAACTTCTAAACGACAAAACCCCTAAATAATTTAACCATTAAACCGGTATGCTTTATATAATAAATAATAAATCTCATTTTTATTACTATTCATTATAATTTTAAACATACATCTTAATTATTTATTAGTTTATTTTTATAGAAATATAAATTAAAAAATAAATTATTAGTGAGACAAATATAATTTAAAAAATTTATTTTTCATCAAAAAATATATAAGCATATAAATGGATATAAAATTTAAAAATTTAAAATTAATATTTAGTAAAATATTTCACTTTGTGTTTGAATCATTTTAGGTTTTGCAAATATATTTTAAACAATATTTATCTCATTAATAATTTGTTATTATTTTTTATGATCATTATTATAATATATACCAATAAAATTAATTTATATTGTATTTATATGATATTTAATTATTATGATTATTAAATTCATATTGTATTCACTTTTCAAAAATAAATTAAAAATTATTATATTTTCTAAGGTTATAACCTTCAAAAATGAGAAAAAATAACATAAATACTTTTTTTTATTTTATTTTTTAAATAAAACCTATAAAGCACTAAATGACTAAATATTAAAATGATTAAACTCCTAATCCCTGAAGCTCATAAAAACTCAAAACATTAAATTAGTATCGTCTAAATAATAAATGATAATTCTAATTTTTATTAGTATTCATTATAATTTTAAATATTCATTTTAATTATTTATCAGTTTATTTTTATAGAAATATTAATTACAAAATAAATTATTAGTGAGACAGATATAATTTAAATAATTTATTTTTAATCAAAAAAAATATATATGCATATAAAAAGATTCAAAATTTTAAAAATAAAAAATTATTTTTTATTAATATATCTTATTTTGATTTTGAATCATTTTAGATTTTACAATTATATTTTAATTTATATGATTCTTATTAATAGTTGTTTATTTATTAATTTATTGTTCATTATTATAATATTTATTAATAAAATTATTTATATTTAGTTTACATTATTTAAAATTATTAAGATTATTGTAACTAAATATTATATTCACATTTAAAAAAAAATTAAAAATTATTATATTTTCAAAGGTTATAACCTTCAAAAAATAAAAAAAATCAAAAAATTAAATTTTTTGTTTTTTCATTCTTTAAATAAAAACTATAAATTACTAAAGGTCTAAACAATTAAATCACTAAACTCCTAAACCAAAAAACACCTAAATACTTAAAACCATTAAACCGGTATATCCTGAATAATAAATAATAAATCTCAATTTTATTTGTATTCATTATAATTTTAAATATTCATTTTAATTATTTATTAGTTTATTATTATAGAATTATAAATTACAAAAAAAAATTATGAGAGACAAATATAATTTAAATAATTTATTTTTAAAAACAAAAATATAAACTTATAAAAAAGCAAAACATTAAAAAAAATTATTATTTAGTAATATATTTTACTTTGATTTTGAATAAATTTAAATTTTGCAAATATATTTTAAATAATATCTATCTTATTATTAATAATTTGTTAAATTTTTTTTGATCATTATTAGAATATCTAGCAATGTAATTATTTATATTGAATTTAAATTACTTATAATTATTAAGATTATAATAACTTAATATTATATTTACATTTGAAAAAAATTTAAAAATTATTACATTTTCAAATGTTATAACATTTCAAAATGTGAAAAAATATCCAAAATAAATTTTTTTGTTATTTCATTGTTTAAATAAAACCTATAAACCACTAAATGCCTAAAAACATAAATCACTAAACTTTGAAATGACAAAACCTCTAAATACTTAAACCATTAAACTAGTATACATTAATAATAATTCATAAATCTCATTTTAATTTTTATTTACTATAATCTAAAATTTTTATTTTAACTATTTAACAATTTATTTTTTAGAAATATTAATTACAAAATAAATTATTAGTTAGACAGATATAATTTAAATTAAACAGGTATATCCTAAATAATAAAGAATAAATTTCATGCTTTTTCATTATAATTTTAAATATTCATTTTAATATTTATTTTTTTATTTTTATATAAATAATAATTACAAAATAAATTATGAGTTAGACAAATATAATTTATATAAATTATTTTTCATCAAAAAAATATAGATAAACTTTTAAAACGAAAAAAAAATTTTAAAACAAAAAATTTTTATATAGTAATTTATTTTGCTTTGCTTCTTAATCATTTTTGGTTTTGTAATTATATTTTAATTGATATCTATCTTATTAAAAATAGATTATTATTTTATTTTTTGATAATTATTAGAATATTTATCAATAAAATTATTTATATTGAATTTATATGAAATATAAATATAATGATTATTATAACTAAATATTGAATTCACTTTTGAAAAAAAATTAAAAATTATTATATTTTCAAAGGTTATACCATTGAAAATATCAAAAAATAATAAAAATAAATTTTTTGTTATTTTATTTTTTAAATAAAACCTATAAACCACTAATTGCATACACAATTAAATTAGTAAACTCCTAAACCCCGTAATACCTAAATACATAAACCATTAAACCGCTATATAATACATAATAATTAATAAACTAATTTTTATTTCTATTTATTATAATTTTAAATATTCATTTTAATTATTTATTAGTTTATTTTTATAGAAATATTTATTACAAAATAAAGTATGAGTGTGACAAATATAATTTAAATAATTTATTTTTAATTAAAAAAAGATATATACGCTTATAAAAGAAGTAAAATAAATAAATTAAAAATTATTATTTAGTAATATATTTTACTTTAATTTTGAATCAATTTGGGTTTTCTAATTATTTTTAAATTAATATCTATCTTATTATTAATTGTTTATTAATTTAATTTTTGATCATTATTATAATATCTATCAAAAAAATTATTTATATTGAATTTATATGATATATAATTATTAATATTATTATAACTAAATATTGTATTCACATATCAGAAAATCATAAATTTTATTATATTTTTAGAGGTTATAACCTCTGAAAATGAGAAAATATTACAAATTTTTTTTTCTTATTTTATTGTTTAAATAAAACCTATAAAATACTAAATGTCTAAAAACATAAATCTATAAACTCCTAAATGTCAAAACCATTAAACTGTTATACATTAATAATAAATCATAAATCTCATTTTAATTTTTATTCAGTATAATTTTAAATTTTTATTTTAATTATTTATCAGTTTATTTTTATAGAAATATTAATTACAAAATAAATTATTAGTGAGAAAGATCTAATTTAAATAATTTATTTTTCATCAAAAAAAAAGATATATGCTTATAAAAAAAATCAAAATTTCACAAATAAAAATTTATTATTTAGTAATATATTTTATTTTGATTTTTAATCATTTTAGATTTTGTAATTATATTTTAATTTATTTCATTCGTATTAAGAATAGCGTATTAATTTTTTATTGATCATTATTATAATATCTGATTAATAAAATTATTTATATTGAGTTTAAATTATATATAATTATTAAGATTATTATAACTAAATATTATATTAATATTTAAAAAAAAAATTAACAATTATAAGTTTTCACAAGGGTATAACATTGAAAAATTAAATAAAAATCAAAAAATTAAATTTTTTGTTTTTTCATTTTTTAAATAAAAATTATAAATCACTAAACCCCAAAACACCTAAATACTTAAACCATTAAACTGGTATATCCTGAATAATAAATAATAAATTTTAATTTTATTTGTATTCATTATAGTTTTAAATATTGATTTTAATTATTTATTAGTATTTTTTTTATAGAATTATAAATTAAAAATAAATTATGAGGAAGACAAATATAATTTAAATAATTTACTTTTAAAAAAAATATAAACTTATAAAAAGAAGCAAAACATCAAAAAATTATTATTTAGTAATATATTTAATTTTAATTTTGAATAAATTTATGTTTTGCAAATATATTTTAAATAAAATCTTACTTATTAATAATAGTTTATTAATTTATTTTTTGATCATTAATATAATATCTAACAATATAATTGTTTATATTGAATTTACATGATATATAATTATTAAGATTATCATAATTAAATATTGTATTCACATATAAAAAAATTTAAAAATTTTTATATTTTCAAAGGTTATAAACTTCAAAAATTATAAAAAATAACAGAAATAAATTTGTTGTTATATCATTGTTTAAATAAAACTTATAAACCATTAAATGCATAAAAGCATAAATCCCAAAACTTTCAAACCCCAAAGCCCCTAAATACATAAACCTTTAAACTCATAAACCTTAAATAAAATTTAAATAATATATTGAAATATTACTTACAAAATAAATTATGAGTGATACAAATATAATTTAAATAATTTATTTTTCATCAAAAAAATATATAAGCTTGTAAATATAAATAAAAACTAAAAAACAAAAATTATTATTTAGTAATAAATTTTACATTATTTTTGAATCATTTTAGATTTTTAATTATATTTTAATTTATTTCTATCATATTAATAATAGCATATTAATTTATTTTTTGATAATTTATCTCATATTTATGAATAATATTGTTTATATTTAGTTTATATTATATATAATTATAATTATTATTATTACTAAATATTGTATTACATGTTTTAAAAAAATATAAAATTATTATATTTTCAAAGGTTTTAACCTTTGAAAATATGAAAAAATATTAAAATTATTATTTTTTGTTATTTCATTGTTTAAAAAAACCTATAAACCATTAAATGCCTAAAAACATAAATCGCTAAATTCCTAAACGACAAAATCTTTCTTTAACTTAAACCATTAAACTAGTAAACATTAATAATAATGCATAAATCTCATTTTAATTTTTATTCAGTATAATTTAAAAATTTTATTTTAATTATTTATCAGTTTATTTTTATAGAAATATTAATTACAAAATAAATTATTAGTGAGACAGATATAATTTAAATTAAAATAGTATCCCTAAATAATAAATAATAAATCTCATTTTTTTTCATTATAATTTTAAATATTCATTTTAATTATTTATTTGTTTATTTATATATAAAAATTAATTACAAAATAAATTGAGCTAGACAAAAATAATTTATATAAAATATTTTTCATCAAAAAATTATAGATAAACATTTTAAATGAAAAAAAATTTTCAAAAGAAAAAATTATTATATAGTAATATATTTTGCTTTGCTTCTGAATCATTTTAGGTTTTGTACTTATATTTTAAATGATATCTATCTTTTTTTTAATTGATATCTATCTTATTAATTATAGACTATTAATTTATTTTTTGATCATTATTAGAATATTTCTCAATAATATTGTTTATATTGAATTTATATGATATAAAATATAGTGATTATTATAACTAAATATTGAATTCACATTTGAAAAAAATTTAAAAATTATTTTATTTACAAAGGTTTATATCCTTTGGAATTATGAAAAAATAATAAAAATAAATTTTTTGTTATTTTATTTTTTAAATAAAACCTATAAACGACTATATCCATACACAGTTATATCATTAAATTCCTAAACCTCGTAATGCCTATATACAAAAACCATTAAACCGCTATATACTACTTAATAATTAATAAATTTAATTTTATTTAAATTTATTATTATTTTAGATATTCATTGTAATTATTTATTAGTTTATTTTTTTAGAAATTTTTATTACAAAATAAATTATGAGTCCGACACAAATAATTTAAATAATTTATTATTAATCAAAAAAAAATATATATGCTTTTAAAAGAAGTATAAAATAAGTATTATTAAAAATTAAAAATTATTATCAAGTAATATATTTTACTTTAATTTTTAATCAATTTGGGGTTTGTATATATTTTTTAATTAATATCTATCTTAATATAAATAGTTTATTATTTTAATTTTTGATCATTATTATAATATCTTTTAATAAAATTGTTTATATTTATTTTATATGATATAGAATTATTAAATTATTATAACTAAATATTGTATTGAAATTTCAAAAAATTTTAAATATTATTAAATTTTCAAAGGTTATAACATTTGAAAATGACAAAAAATTACAATTTTTTTTCTTATTTTATTGTTTAAATTAAACTTATAAATCACTAACTGCCTAAAATCATAAATTGCTAAACTCCTAAACGACACAACCTTAAAATATTTAAACCATTAAACTGGAATAGATTTATTATAAATCATAAATCTCATTTTAATTTATATTCAGTATAATTTTAAATTTTTTTTAATTATTTATCAATTTATTTTTATAGAAATATTAATTACAAAATAAATTATTAGTGAGATAGATATAACTTAAATTAAACCGGTATACCCTAAATAATAAATAATAAATCTCATTTTTTTTCATTATAATTTTAAATAATCTTTTTAATTATTAATTTTTTATTTTTATATAAATATTAATTAAAAAAATAAATTATGAGTTAGACACATATAATTTATGTAAATTATTTTTAATCAAAAAAATATAGAAAAAATTTTTAAAATAAAAAAAAATTCAAAATAAAAAATTATTATATAGTAATATATTTTGCTTTGCTTTTGAATCATTTTATGTTTTGTAATTATATTTTAATTGATATCTATGTTATTAATAATAGATTATTAATTTATTTTTTGATCATTAAAATATTTATTACTAAAATTTTTTTATTTAATTTATATGATATATAAATATAATGATTATTATAACTAAATATTGAATTCACATTTAAAAATAATTTAAAAATTATGAAATTTTCAAAGGTTATAACCATTGAAAATATCAAAAAATAAAAAAAATAACAATTTTGTTATTTTATTTTTTAGATAAAATCCTATAAACCACTCAATGCATACACAATTAAATCTATAAACACCTAAACCCCGTAATAGCTAAATACATAAACCATTAAACTACTATATAATACATAATAATTAATAAATCAAATTTTAATTTCTATTTATTATAGTTTTAAATATTCATTTTAATTATTTATTAGTTTATTTTTATAGAAATATTTATTATAAAATAAATTATAAGTGCGACAAATACAATTTAAATAATTTATTTTTAATCAAAAAAAATATCTACGCTTATAAAAGAAGAAAAAATTTAAAAATTAAAAATTAGTATCTAGTAATATATTTTACTTTATTTTTGAATCAATTTGGGTTTTGTAAATATTTTTTAATTAATATCTAACTTATTATTAATAGTTTATTAATTTAATTTTTGATCATTATTATAATATATTTCAATAAAATTTTTATAATGAATTTATATGATATATAATTACTAATATTATTATAACTAAATATTGTATTCACATTTCAAAAAATTTTAAATATTATTATATTTTCAAAGGTTATAACCTATGAAAATGAGAAATATTTTTTTTGTTATTTTATTGATTAAATAAAACCTATAAACCACTAAATGCCTACAAACTTAAATCACTAAACTCCTAAAAGACAAAAGTTTAAATACTTAAACCATTAAACTAGCAGACATTAATAATAAATCATAAATATCATTTTAATTTTTATTCAGTATAATTTTAAATTTTTATTTTAATTTATTTTTAGTTTATTTTTATAGAAATATTAAATACAAAATAAATTAATAGTAATATAGATCTAATTTAAATTAGACCGGTAAACCCTAAATAATAAATAATAAATCTCATTTATTTAATTATAATTTTAAATATTCATTTTAATTATTTATTTATTTATTTTTATATAAATATTAATTACAAAATAATTTATGAGTTACACAAAAATAATTTATATAAATTATTTTTTATTAAAAAATTATATATAAGCTTTTTAAAAGAAAACAAAATGTAAAACAAAAAATTATTGTATAGTAATATATTTTGCTTTGCTTCAGAATCATTTAATGTTTTGTAATTATATTTTAATATATATCTATCTTATTAATAATAGATTATTAAGTTATTTTTTCTTTGTTATTCTTTTGTTTAAATAAAACCTTATACACCACTAAATGCCTAAGCATTTAAATCACTAAACTATAAAATACCGATACCCCTATATAGATAATCCTTTAAATCGGTATACCCTAAATAATAAATAATAAATTTCATTTTTATTTGTTTTCATTCTAATTTTAAAAAAATTATTTTGATTGTTTAGTTTTTTTATTTTTATATATGTATTAATTATAAAATAAATTATGAGTTAAAAATATAATTTATAAAAATTATTTTTCATCAAAAAATTGATAAGCTTATAAAAAGAAAAAAAATTTAAAAACAAATAATTATTATTTAGTAATAAATTTTTTGCTTTGATTCAAAATCATTTTAGGTTTTGATATTATATTTTAAGTAATATCAATCTTATTCATAATAGATTTTTAATTTATTTTTTGATAATTATTAAAATATCTATTAATAAAATTGTTTATATTGAATTTATATGATATATAAATATTATGATTATTATAAATAAATATTGTAATCCCTTTTGAAAAAATTTTAAAAATTATTATATTTTCAAAGCTTATAATCTTAATAAATGAAAAAAAATAATAAAAATAAATTTTTAGTTATTTTAATTTTTAACTAAAACCTATAGACCATTAAATGCTTACTTACATAAATTAGTAAGCTCATAAACCCCGAAACCCCTAAATACATAAAGATTTTAACATCTATATACTACTTAATAAATAAAAAATCTCATTTTTTTTCATTTTATTATAATTTTAAATATTCATTTTAATTATTTATAGTTTAATTATTTAGATAAATTAATTACAAAATAAATTTCGAGTAAGACAAATCTTATTTAAATAATTTATTTTTTTTTATAAAAAATATAAGCTTATAAAAAGAAGGACAAATTTAAAAAATAAATATTATTATTTAGTAATATATTTTGATTTGATTTTGAATCATTTTGTGTTATGTAAATATATTTTAATTAATATTTATTTTATTAATAATAGTTTATTAATTTAATTTTTGATCATTATTATAATATCTATCATTAAAATTATTTATATTGAATATATATTATATATAATTAGAAAGATTAATATAATTATACATAGTATTCACATTTCAAAAAATTTTAAAAATTATTTTAATTTGAAAGGTTATAACCTTTGAAAATCAGAAAAAATCTAAAATTTTTTTTTTTTTATTATATAAATAAAACCTATAAACCACTAAATGCCTAAAAACATAAATTGATAAATTCCTAAACGACAAAACTTCTAAATAATCAAACCATTAAACCGGTATACCACATATAATAAATCATAAATCATAAATCTCATTTTAATATGTATTCATTATAATTTTAAATATTCATTTTAATTATGTATTTGTTTATTTTTTATAGAAATATCAATCACAAAATAAATAATGGGCTAGACAACTATAATTTTATTAATTTATTTTTAATCAAAAAAAATATAAGCATATAAAAAGAAGTAAAAATTTAAAAACAAAAAATTATTATTCAGTAATATATTTTACTTTGATTTTGAATCATTATATATAGGTTTTGCAATTATATTTTAATTTATATCAATCTTATTAAGAATAGTTTATTAATTTATTATTTGATCAATTTTATAATATCTAACAAATAAATTTCTTATATTGAATTTAAATGTCTTATAATTATTAAATTATTATAACTAAATATTTTTTTACATTTGAAAAAAAATTAAAAATTATTATATTTTCAAAGGTTATAACCTTCAAAAATGATAAATAATCAAAAAAATAATTATTTTATTATTTTATTATTTAAATAAAACTTATAAACCACTAAATGGCTAAACATTTAAATCTCTAGACTCCTAAAACCCAAAACCCCCTAAATACTTAAACCATTAAACCTATATAAACTAAATAATAAATAATAAATCTCATTTTTATTTGTTTTCATTATAATTTTAAATATTCATTTTAATTATTTTTTAGTTCATTTTTATAGAAATATTAATTACAAAATAAATAATGAGTGAGACATATATAATTTTAAAAAAAATTATTTTTTATTGAAAAAATATAAGCTTATAAAAATAAACAAAATTTCAAAAATTTAAAATTTTATTTAGTAATATAATTTAGTTTGATTTTGAATTATTTTGGGTTCTGCAAATATATTTTAATTAATATCTATCTTATTAATAATAGTTTATTAATTATTTGTTGATCATCAAAATAATATATATTAGTAAAATTTTTTATATTGAATTTACATCAAATATAATTATTAAGATTATTATAACTAAGTATTGTATTCATATTTTAGAACTAGTAAAAAATTATTATATTTTCAAAGGTTATAACCTTTGAAAATCACGAAAATTCATAAAAATAATTTTTTTGTTATTTCATTGATTAAATAAAACCTATAAATCAATAAATAAAACCTAATAGGGTAAAAATATAAATCAATAAACTCATTAACCCCAAAACCACAATAAACTTAAACCATAAAATAGGTATACCCTAAATAATAAACCATAAATTTCATTTTTATTAGTATTCAATATAATTTTATATATACATTTTAATTATTTATTCATTTATTTTTATAGAAATATAAATTAAAAAATAAATTAATAGTTAGAAAAATATAATTTAAATAATTTATTTTTTATCAAAAAATATATAAGCTTATAAATGGATACAAAAATTTAAAAATTTAAAATTAATATTTAGTAAAATATTTCACTTTGATTATGAATCATTTTAGGTTTTGTAAATATATTTTAAACAATATTTATCTTATTAATAATTATACATTAATCTTTTATATGATCATTATTATAATATATATCAATATAATTATTTATAATGATTTTACATGATATATAATTATTAAGATTATCATAACTAAATATAGTATTCACATTTAAAAAAAATTTTAAAATTGTTATAGTTTCAAAAATAATATTAAATTTTTTGTTATTTTATTTTTTAAATAAAACCTATAAACTACTAAATGCTAGGAGTACTAATGGGATGGGACGAGATTGGGATTACAAATCTCCAGTCTCTTCCTATAGTTCGGAGATTTTTTTTTGAAGATCCAGACCCGTCCCATAGGTTGAAAATATCGGGATGGGAAGGGATGAAGATCGAGGATTTTGGGTAGGAGAAAATGGTTCCGGGACGGAACGGAGTTCGAACATTTTTTTCAATTAATTTCTTCAAACCGGCTAAGTTAGTTTATGTCGAAACCTTTTGTTGTACCATTTATCATTCCTTAGTTATGTATCTTTCAAACTCAAATTGGGCCAATTTTGTTTTGTCAAATAGACTAAATACCAGAAACGAGTTCCATTATCTTGTCGAAAGCTTTGATGTGCAGAAAAGGATAGAAATGTTAAATAGAACGGGACCGAGTTGTGTGCTTAATTTGGTTTTTTATTTTTTCACAAGTTGGCTTTGTTTAGCCGAGTGAAAGTTAACCATAATAGCAATACTACATTTTTTAAGCAATTACTTAAAATATTAAGGAATAGCTAAAGATGACCACAAACATTGGTAGTAGCAATTACTACATAAGTAATTGCTTAAATTAGGCAGCTTAATATAACAAAAAAATACAACTAATAACAACCATGATAATAATCATTTCAAAGCTCCGTCTCGCAATAGCAATGAAAATCTAAACCCAATTAATTATCTCTTCTATAACTCTTCCCTTTTCTTCCTCCACTATAGAAGGACAACCAAAGATGAAAACGTGTTAATCATGTAGACATAAATTTCTAAGATGAAAGAGTAATAAAAAAACAAAATATTACCTTATAAAATTTAATACACCCATTCCAAATTTAGTTGGCCAAATATAGTTGGAAGAATATTTGGATCTTGAGACCCATCTGAAAATTGTAATTGAACCATATTTTTATTAAATTATAGGAATAAAATAAGTAAAAGTGAAATTAAAATTTACAAGATTTGTATAGTAACCTGATTCATTATCATTAAGGTTTTGAACTAATTCTTCAATTTCAATAGGTTTGTTTGAGCTTCTCAACCAATCTTGTAGACATATCAGAACTTTAGCTGTAATAGGTGTTAATGAATTGCTAATTTTATCTAAATTTCTCCCCCCATGCTAAATGTAGATTCATAGGCCACAATAGATGCTTGGATAGAAATACATCACTTGCTACATTTTCCAAAGAAGGATACCTAACCTCATTTACCTTCCACTAGTTTAGAAGATCAAAATCAATTCTATTTTTTTCAAGTTTGTCCTCCAAAACCTATCAAACTCTTTCAAAGCTACAACTTCTTGTTCATTCTCCAATTCAACAAAAAAAATCATCAACATAAGTATCACTACCATCAAAGAAATCATCATTTTTCTTCAACACATTTGAAGAGAAATCATCTTCTTTTGATTCATCTTCATTTAAATATTTATAATCATCCATCATCTGATTTAAAACAATTATAACCTTTTTCACTAAATTTTTAGCCAATTCCTCTCAATAATGCTAAGTATACTTAACCTTGAGATATTTGAGCTTATATCTAGGATCCAACACTACTGCTACTAAAAGCATAATATTTGTTGACTAAAGAGAATCCCAATATTTGTTGAATTTATGCCTCATTTTCATACCCATTTCACACACCAATGTATCTCTACTATTTTCACAAAGCTCAATTTTTTTTCAAAATTTAAATAATCTCAGGAAAATAAACACTAGAGGTAGAATATTTTGAGTTAGAAAATTTACAAGTTACCTCATACAAAGTTTCAAGAAACGAGCCAAAATTTTGGTGTTTGTTCAGTCTCTCTCAGTTGGAATGTTTGAACCAAACTCCTTCAAAAACCTTTTGTCTTTGTCTTCCAACTTATCAAATTCTTTTTGATATTTTATATTTAGTTTCTATCATCAAATAAGTTGAATTCTATCTTGCAGGGCAATCTAATAGCAATGAAGATCAATATGTCAAGTTTGCTTCTTCAACACATAACTTAAACATATCTAATCTTTTGGGACTGCTCCTCACATATTTCACCACACATCTAATTTTTTGAATAGCACCCTCAACTACTGCAATGCCATCTCTGATAATTAAGTTTAGGATATGAGCACAACATCTCATATGAAAATGCTCGCCTCTCAAAGGTACTACACTTTTCTTCACAAGCCTTTTTTTCAATTGTTCAACTATAACATCATTATTTGATGCATTGTCAACAGTAATGAATATCAACTTTCTCAAACCCCATTCATTCATGCAAAACTCAATAGCATTTCTAATATTAACTCCATAATGACTTTTAATTACACAAAAGTTCAAAAGCCTTTTATGCATATTCCATTCAGAATCAATGAAATGAGCAGTCAAACATATATAAGACAAATTTTGAATGCTAGTGCAAGTGTCGGTAGTCAATGAAACTCTACAACAATGAGATGATATGCTATCAAATAATTTCTTCTTTTCCATGACAAACAAAGAAAAACAATCTCTCAATATAGAGTGCCGAGATGAAATTTTAAATTGAGGCACACTAACTTCACAAAACTCTTTAAACTCATCCCTCTCAAAAAAACAAAAAGGCAATTCATCTTTTATGATCATTTTTACCAAAGCCTCCCTAACTAGTTGTTGATCAAATTGCCAACAAGTTAATTTGTTATCCTCTGTACTAGTACCTTTAGTGAAACTCAACAAAGATTGTGACTTGTCTTTACCTTTGTCAGCTTCTATTAATTCTTTTTTGAGTTGAAATTTCCTACAAGTCTTTCTCAAGTATTTCCATAAACCCGACTTACCTTGATCATTTTTGCCAAGTATTCTTTCCTACATCATATACAAGCTGCCCTACTAGTTTCATTTCACTCTGAATCAACTAATATCTCGGAAGTTTCCCAAACAGCAGACTTATACTTTTTATGAGCTTGAGGTTCAGATGTACCTTGACTTTCTTTTACAATTGGAATTGAATAACCTGCCGTAACAATATGAGGGTTCTTGAAAGGATGATGATTGGATTTACCAGTACTTTGATCATTTGAGATATGATCAACCTAAATTTATTATATTTTTCATTTACCTTTGGATTGTGCCATCTGCATTGCCTTTAATTAATATGATATGTTAAGCATAAATACATATAAATCTTTCAAACAACAAGCTCTACTAAACTGAATGTAACACATTAAGCCCACTCATTCGGCCCAACCACAACACCACAACCAATACTCAACAAAACTAACTGAGACACATAATAATAATAATTAATCACTCAATTCTCGTCAGAAAAACAAACCAAAAGGCTGGTTGCATCTGAGACACGGTGGAGGCAACCAGAAGTGCGACAGACAAGGGCTGGACCTAACTGAACATGACTGGAATGGCATGAGGTGGCCTGGAACTCGTCGGAATAGCAATAAGTGCGTCGGAATTGGATGGGCAGTTGTGGATTTGGAGGCATCTTCATGTTATATATATATATATATATTCCTGGTTCTAGTATAGGTTTTTTAGAATGGGACGGTTCTCGGGATGGATATTGCTTAAGATCCGGAACCATCCCAAAAGACAAAATACGTGACAGAACGGGAGGGGAAAAGTCAAAGTCAATATATTTTCTCAGTCACAATTCTTTCGGTACAAGACTTCGGGTCAGGTCGCAAATCTCCGAGTCCCATGAGCAGCCATACTAAATGCATATAAAGTTAAATCAGTAAACTTTTAAACCTTGTAATGCCTAAATACATAAACCATTAAACTGCTAAATACTACTTAATAATTAATAAATCTAATTTTTATTGCTATTTATTATATTTTTAAATATTCATTTTAATTATTTATTAGTGTATTTATTTAGAAATATTTATTAAAAATAAATTATGAGTGGGACAAATATAATTTAAATAATATATTATTTATCTAATAAAAATATACGCTTATAAAATAAGTATAAATTTAAAATTTAAAATTATTATCAAGTAATATAAGTTACTTTAATTTTGAATCAATTTGGGTTTTGTAAATATTTTTTAATTAATATCTATCTTAATATTAATAGTTTATAAATTTAATTTTGATCATTATTATAATATCTATCAATAAAATTATTTATATTGGATTTATATGATATATAATTATTAATAATATTAGAACAAAATATTGTATTAAATTTTCAAAAAATTTTAAATATTATTATATTTTAAAATGTTATAACCTATGAAAATGATAAAAAATTATAGAAATTTTTTTTGTTATTTTATTTTTTAAATAAAACCTATAAACAACTAAAAGCCTAAAAACATAAATCACTAAACTCATAACGACAAAACCTCTATATACTTAAATCGTTAAACTGGTATACATTAATAATAAATCATAAATCTCATTTTATTTTTAATTAGTATAATTTTAAATTTATATTTTAATTATTTATCAATTTATTTTATAGAAATATTAATTACAAAATAAATTATTAGTGAGACAAATCTAATTTAAATTAAACCGGTATCCCTAAATAATAAATAATAAATCTCATTTTTTTTTCATTATAATTTTAAATATTCATTTTAATTATTTATTTGTTTATTTATATATAAATATTAATTACAAAATAAATTGTGTTGGATAGATATAATTTATATAAATTATTTTTCATCAAAAAATTATTGATAAAATTTTTTATAGAAAAAAAAATTTCAAAACAAAAATTTATTATATAGTAATATATTTTGCTTTTCTTCTGAATCATTTAGATTTTGTAATTATATTTTAATTGATATCTATCTTATTAATAATAGATTATTAATTTATTTTTTGATCATTATTAGAATATTTAACAATAAAATTGTTTATATTGAATTTATATGATATATAAATATAATAATTATTATAACTAAATATTGTATTCACATTTAAAAAAAATTTAAAAATTATTATAATTTCAAAGGTTAACCTTTAGAAATATCAAAAAATAATAAAAATAAATTTTTTATTATTTTGTTTTTTTAATAAAACCTATAAACCACTAAATGCTTACACAGTTAAATCAAGAAACTCCTAAACCTCATAATGCATAAATACATAAACCATTAAACCGCTATATACTACTTAATAATTAATTAATCTAATTTTTATTTCTATTTATTATAATTTTAAATATTTATTTTAAATATTTATTAGTTTATTTTTATAGAAATATTTATTACAAATTAAATTATGAGTGCACATTTATATATTTTAATTAATTTATTTTTAATCAAAAAAATATAGACGCTTATAAAAGAAGTAAAAATTTTAAAATTAAAAATTATTATTAAGTAATATATTTTAGTTTAATCTTGAATCGATTAGGGTATTGTAAATATTTTTTAATTAATATCTATCTTATTATTAATAGTTTATTAATTTAATTTTTGATCATTATTATATTATCTATCAATAGAATTGTTTATATTAAATTTATATGATATATAATTATTAATATTAAAATAACTAAATATTATATTCACATTTCAAAAAATTTTAAATATTATTATATTTTCAAAGGTTATAACCTATGAAAATGAGAAAAAATTATAATTATTTTTTTGTTATTTTTTGTTTAAATACAACCTATAAACCACTAAATGCCTAAAAACATAAATTGATAAACTCCTAAATGACAAAATCTTTAAATACTTAAACTATTAAACAGATGTACATAAATAAAAAATCATAAATCTCAATTTAATTTTTATTAAGTATAATTTTAAATTTTTATTTTAATTATTTATTAGTTTATTTTTATAGAAATATTAATTACAAAATAAATTATTAGTGAGATAGATCTAATTTAAATAATTTATTTTTCATCAAAAAAAAATATATATCAATATAAAAAGAGGCAAAATTTTTTTAAAAAAATTTATTATTTAGTAATATATTTTATTTTCTTTTCAATCATTTTAGATATTGCAATTATATTTTAATTTATATGATTATTATTAATAATAGTTTTTAATTTATTATTGATCATTATTATAATATGTATTAATAAAATTATATATATTGAGTTTATATTATATATAATCTTTATGATTATTATAACTAAATATTATATTCACATTTAAAAAAAATTAAAATTATTATATTTTCAAAGGTTATAACCTTTAAAAATTAAAAAAATTATCAAAAAATTAAATTTTTTATTTTTTCATTCTTTAAATAAAATCTATAAATCACTAAAGGCCTAAACACTTAAATCACTAAAACCCAAAATACCTAAATACTTAAACCATTAAACTGGTATATCTTAAATAATAAATAATAATTCTCTATTTTATTTGTATTCATTATTATTTTAAATATTGATTTAAATTCTTTATTAGTTTATTTTTATAGAATTATAAATTAAAATTAAATTATGAGGAAGACAAATATAATTTAAAGAATTACCTTTTAATAAAAAAAGATATAAACTTATAAATAGAAACAAAACATCAAAAAAATTATTATTTAGTAATATATTTTATTTTAATTTTGAATATATTTACGTTTTACAAATATATTTTAAATAATATCTTTCTTTTTAATAATAATTTATTAATTTATTTTTTGATCATTAATATAATATCTATCAATATAATTGTTTATATTGAATTTACATTATATATAATTATTAAGATTATCATAACTAAATATAGTATTCACATATAAAAAAAATATAAAAATTGTTATATTTTCAAAGGTTATAAACTTCAAAATTGATAAAAAATAACAAAAATAAATTTTTTGTTATATAATTGTTTAAATAAAACATATAAACCATTAAATGCCTAAATACATAATTCTCTAAACTCCTAAACCCTAGAGCCCCTAAATACTTAAACCTTTAAACTCATAAACCTTAAATATAATTAAAATAATTTATAGAAATATTAATTACAAAATAAATTATGAGTGATACAAATATAATTTAAATAATATATTTTTCATCAAAAAAACATATAAGCTTATAAAATGATGCACAAACGTAAAAAAAAGTATTATTTAGTAATAAATTTTACTTTTATTTTGAATCATTTTAGGTTTTTTAATTATATTTTAATTTATATCTATCATATTAATAATAATTTATTTATTTATTTTTTAATAATTGATATAATATCTATCAATAAAATTGTTTATATTTAGTTGATATTATATATAGTTATAATAATTATTATAACTAAATATTGTATAAACATTTTTAAAAAATTTTAAAATTATTATATTTTTAAATGTTATAAACTTTGAAAATTTGAAAAAATATCAAAAATAAATTTTTTGTTATTTCATTATTTAAATAAAACCTATAAACCACTAAATGCTTAAAAATATAAATTGCTAAACTCCTAAACTACAAAACCTTTAAATACTTAACCCATTAAATTGGTATGCATTAATAATAAATCATAAATCTCAACTTAATTTTTATTAAGTATAATTTTAAATTTTTATTTTAATTATTTATCAGTTTATTTTTATAGAAATATTAATTACAAAAAAAAATTATTAGTGAGACAGATATAATTTAAATTAAACCTTTATACTCTAAATAATAAATAATAAATCTCATTTTTTTTTCATTATAATTTTAAATATTCATTTTAATTATTTATTTGTTTATTTTTATATAAATATTAATTTCAAAATAAAGAATAAGTTATACAAATATAATTTATATAAATTATTTTTCAAAAAAAAATATAGATAAACTAATTAAAAGAATAAAAAAAACTATAAACAAAAAATTATTATATAGTAATATATTTTGCTTTGTTTCTGAATCATATTAGGTTTTGTAATTATATTTTAATTGATATCTAACTTATTAATAATAGATTATTAAATTATTTTTTTATGATTATTATAATATTTATCAATAAAAATGTTTATATTTAATTTATATGATATATATATCTCATAATTATTATAACTAAAAATTATATTTACTTTTGAAAAAAATTTTAAAATTTTTATATTTTCAAATATTATAACCTTTTAACATGTTAAAAAATAAAAAAAATAATTTTTTTTTGTTATTTTATTTTTTAAATAAAACCTATAAACCACTAAATGTCTAAACACTTAAATCACTAAACTACAAAATCCCGGTACCACTATATAGATAATCCTTTAAACCAGTATACCCTAAATAATAATTAATAAATCTCATTTTTATTTGTTTTCATTATAATTTAAAAAATTTATTTTGATTCTTTAGTTTTTTATTCATATATATATATTAATTATAAAATAAATTATAAGTTAAATATATATTTTATAAAAATTATTTTTCATATAAAAATAGATAAGATTATAAAAAGAATAAATATGTAAAAACAAATAATTATTATTAAGTAATATATTTTGCTTTGCTTTTGAATCATTTTAGGTTTTGATATTATATTTTAAGTAATATCAATGTTATTCATAATTGATTTTTTATATATTTTAGCATAATTATTAGAATATCTATTAATAAAATTGTTTATATTGAATTTATATGATATATAATTATTATGATTATTATAAATAAATATTTATTCACTTTTTGAAAAAAATTTAAAAATTATTATATTTTCAAAGGTTATAACCTTTGAAAATATCAAAAAATAATAAAAATAACTTTTTTTATTTTATTTTTTAAATAAAAACAATAAACCACTAATGCATACATAGTTAAATCAGTAAACTCTTGAACACCGTAATGCCTAATTGCATAAACTATTAATGTTCTATATACTACTTAATAATTAATAAATCTAATTTTTATTTCTATTAATTATAATTTTATATATTCATTTTAATTATTTATTAGTTTATTTTTATATAAATTTATATTACAAAATAAAGTATGAGTGCGACAAATATAATTTAATTAATTTATTTTTAATAAAAAAAAATATACGCTTAAAATAGAAGTACAAATTTAAAAATTAAAAATTATTATCCAGTAATATATTTTACTTTAATTTAAATCATTTTGGGTTTTGTAAATATTTTTTAATTAATATCTATCTTTTTATTAATAGTTTATTAATTTAATTTTCAATCATTTTTATATTATCTATCAATAAAATTGTTTATATTCAATTTATATGATATATAATTATTTATATTATTATAACTAAATATTGTATTCGCATTTCAAAAAATTGTAAATATTATTATATTTTCAAAGGTTATAACCTATGAAAATGATAACAAATTATAGAAATTTTTTTGTCATTTTATTTTTTTATATAAAACCTATAAACCACTAAAAGCCTAAAAACATAAATCGCTAAAATCATAAATGAAAAAAACCTCTAAATACTTAAACAATTAAACTAGTATACAGTAATAATAAATCATAAATCTCATTTTAAATTTTATTCAGTAAAATTTCAAATTTTTATTTTAATTATTTATTAGTTTATTTTCGTAGAAATATTAATTACAAAATAAATTATTAGTGAGACAGATCTAATTTAAATTAAAATAGTATCCCTAAATAATAAATAATAAATCTTATTTTTTTTTCATTATAATTTTAAATATTCATTTTAATTATTTATTTGTTTATTTATATATAAATATTAATTACAAAATAAATTGAGCTAGACAAAAATAGTTTATATAAATTTTTTTTAATCATAAAATTATAGATAAACTTTTTAAAAGAGAAAAAATTTTCAAAACAAAAAATTATTATATAGTAATATATTTTGCTTTGCTCCTAAATCATTTTATGTTTTATAATTATATTTTAATTGATATCTATCTTATTAATAATAGATTATTAATTTATTTTTTGATAATTATTAGAATATTTATCAATAAAATTGTTTATATTGAATTTACATGATAAATAATTATAAAGATTATTATAACTAAATATTATATTTACATTTAGAATAATTTAAAAATTATTATATTTTTAAAGGTTATGCTATTTGAAAATGAGATAATCATAAAAATATATTTTTTGTTATTTTATTATTTATATAAAACCTATAAACTACTAAATGCCTAAACGCTTAAATCATTAAACTCTTAAACCCCAAAACCCTTAAATACTTAAATTTTTAAACCATCTTTAAAGGTTTAAGTATTTATAAATAATATATAAATATTTATCAATAAATAATAGTTTATTAATTTATTTTTTGATCATTATTCTATTTATATTTAGTTTATTAATATCTATCAATAAAATTGTTTATTTATAATTTGCATGATATATAATTATTAAGTTTATTATAACTAAATATTGTATTCACATTTGAAAAAAATTTAAAAATTATTATATTTATAAAGGTTATAACCTTCAAAATTGATAAAAAAATTGAAAAATAATTTTTTTTATTTCATTATTTAAATAAAGCATATAAACTACTAAATGCCCAAATACTTAAATCACTAAACTCCTAAACTCTTTAATTACTTAAACCATTAAACCGGTATACCCTAAATAATTAATCATAAATGTCATTTTTATTTGTATTCATTATAATTTTAATATTAATTTTAATTATTTATCAGTTTATTTTTATAGAAATATTAATTGCAAAATATAATTATGAATGAGACAAATATAATTTAAATAATTTTAACTTCATCAAAAAAATTTATAAGCTTATAAAAAGAATCAAAAATTTAAAAATAAACAATTATTATTTAGTAATATATTTTACTTTGATTTTGAATCGTTTAGGTTTTGCAAATATATTTTAATTAATATCTATCTTATTAATAATAGTTTATTAATCTATTTTATGATCAGTATTATAATATCAATCAATAAAATTATTTATATTGAATTTACATGATATTTAATTTTTATGATTATTATAATTAATATTGTATTGATATTTGAAAATAAATTAAAAATTACAATATTTTCAATGGTTATAACCTTGAAAATAAGAAAAAATCATAAAAATAATTTTTTTGTTCTTTAATTATTTAAATAAAACTTATAAACCACAAAATACCTAAATACTTAAATTACTAAACTCCTAAACCCTGATACTGATGCACCACACACACATAGCGACGGACCACAATACACACATGACCATATTCTTGTCCATTTTGGTGTAGCATTTAGAGGGGCCAGCAAGTCCTGGAAGCAGCCAAAAGTATGGGTATCCACTTGTAGAGGGCCCCACTAGCAAGCCAGGGATGATAACATTCAGACAACTGACAAGACCAAGCAAAGCGGTCAGGAGTAAACCCAGGAGTAGCTAGGAGTGGGTCCCACTAGCCGTATCAGGCAGCATAGAGGGCCACACAAGCATCGCCCAACAGGTGTAGCAAATAATCAATGATTAATTGGAGAGCTGGCAAAATCAAAAGCATCACCAAGCAGGGCCAGCAAGCAAAGTAGTCCAGACCAGCCACACGGGAGCGAAAGATTCAAACTTGTAGTTTATATTTGTAATCTTATTTGTATTTTGGACTTTGTATGCACCATGTACTTGTAGAGACGGATCATGACATACTCACACGCACAATCTTGTCTGTTCTCTATGTAGCATGCAATGAGCGCAACTGGACCCATCAGTATCTCTAAGTGGGCCCCACTAATGCATTTTGTAAATACACATTAGGCGATGCTACACTTTCGGGAACAGAAGACCCATTTTATAGAATTTTGTAATTTTACTTGTATTCTAGCTTGGTTGTACTCTTAGTTAATTAGACTATGAGATGGACCTCATCACACATGCACACCGATGAATGCATATTTTTTGATATGTTGTTGGTGCAACATACAGCCACTTCTTGGAGATCTAGGAAGAAGCATTCTAACCCACGAGATACTCTTTTGAGGATCATTGGAGCAAAATAATGTGAAATTCAGAGGTTAGAATGAATTGGCAAAGTGCCGTAGATATGGACTTGTGGATTTTAGGGTATTCAGTTTTAAATGTATTCCATTGCATAGCAATGACATAGGAAAACACTTGATGCTGCATGTCACACAGATGCACAATCTTATATTTGCATAGTTTTAATATGATGCATAATTTAACTTCCTCCAAAAGGCTTGGACAAATCCAAATGGAAAGGATGCATTGCGCAATATGACTCAATGCCAACTCTGAAGTCCGAGAATGCTAGTTGATTTTAGTTTATTCGTATGCTTGGAATTATTAGGCATTATGTTTTTTATGTATTTTATGCATAGAATCATTAAGGTACATAGGATTTAGTGGGCTAGCCAAAATAATCAGCTTATTAGTCTCTTGTAAGTTGTGTGCCTAAATGATAAATAAAGTTTGTTTTTACGAAAAAAAAAACAAAAAAAAACATAAACCCTAAACTTTAAATCCTAAACCTTAAACCATAAACTATAACGCTAACCCATAAACCCTAAATCCTAAATCTCATGTTTTCCACTTTTATAATCAAATGACTAAGTGTTAAATTTAAATTGAAATTCACAACTTTTAGGAATGTCATAGATTTATCTTTTTGTATATGTAACACAAAGTCATGACTCAAGGGGTGAGTTATGGATTCTGTCTCTTCTTGCTTTAGATTATTGTAGCATTAGCAATGGTCATGATTGTATATTTTGTCTCTAGAACACAAAATCATATCGATGAGAAAATGTCATAACTCGTGTCTCTCTGTTGAACATATTGTTATGGCACTAAGAATGATCATGAATATATATTTAATCACTATAATACTGGGTCACATTATTCGGTATGACCATAGCTTGTGCATTTTATCTTTATATTGCAAAGTCATTGCACTAGGAATGATTGTAACTTTGGACATTCATCAAGAGCAAAAGTCATGACCCTAGAAATAGTTAAAGCTCGAGGACTACTCTTTATAGCTTTCTATAGCTAAAATTCTTGGGATTAGAAATATCACTATGGCTTTTTCCGTTGATTTGTGACCTCAAGTATCAATAAGCAAGACTAATATTTTGAGCAATGATTAAAACCTTTTATACATTTGAATATGATTCATTTACACCTTTTTAGGTATTGTGAACTTGTATACATAACTCATTTAATATAAAAAAAAGAAATAATACTTTTCATATCCATGAGGATATATAAAAAAGGCTTAGACATGCCGATAGAATAAATTTTTTGATTCTTGATTAAAAGAGAGCCCATACTTCTTTCCCTGCAAATACCGCACTAGGCTAGTTTGTTCTAATAAGCTACAAGGTGGTTATTTTTTTAGAGGTGAACTATGTTTTAAAAAAATTGCTCTGAGTGTGTGCGTGAGAGATATTTTAGAAGAAATTACAATAATCAATATAAATAGCAACCTCAACAACTAGCTATTTCAACACATAGGGGTACATCTTTGGTTTAGTCTCTTACCGTACATTAGTCAAATTACCTTTGATAGCCTAGTGATTCAACATAAAATATGATGAGACATAATAGAGATAAAGTAAAAGCTCCTATTATTTTGGTTAGAGCTTTAGCAATCATTATTGAGTTGAGAAAGGAACAAAATAAATTATTTTAATTATTCAGTATAATTTTAATTTTTATTTTAATTATTTATCAGTTTATTTTTATAGAAATATTAATTACAAAATAAATTATTTGTGAGACAGATCTAATTTAAATTAAACAGGTATATCCTAAATAATAAAGAATAAATCTCATTTTTTTTTTCATTTTAATTTTAAATATTCAAATTTAATTATTTATTTGTTTATTTTTATATAAATATTAATTAGAAAATATATTATGAGTTACACAAATATAATTTATATAAATTATTTTTCATCAAAATAATATTGATAAACTTTTAAAAGAAAAAAAAATTTCAAAACAAAAAATTTTTATATAGTAATATATTTTGGTTTGCTTCTGAATCATTTTAGGTTTTGTAAATATATTTTAATTGATATCTATCTTATTAATAATAGATTATTAATTTATTTTTTGATCATTATTAGAATATTTATCAAAAAAATAGTTTATATTTAATTTATATGATATATAAATATAATGATTATCATAACTAAATATTGAATTCACTTTTGAAAAAAATTTAAAAATTTTTTATATTTTCAAAGGTTATAAACTTAAAAAATGAGAAAAAATAATAAAAATAATTTTTTTGTTATTTCAATTTTTAAATAAAACCTATAGATCATTAAATGCTTACTTACTTAAATTAGCAATCTCATAAATCCCAAAACACCTAAATAAATAAACCTTTTAACAGCTATATACTTCTTAATAAATAATAAATCTCATTTTTATTTCTATTTATTATAATTTGAATTATTTATAGTTTAATTTTTTAGAAAAATTAATTAAAAAATAAATTTCGATTGTGACAAATATTATTTAAATAATTTATTTTAAGAAAAAAAAATATAAGCTTATAAAAAAAAATTAAAAATTAAATATTATTATTTTGTAATATATTTTGATTTGATTCTGAATCATTTTGGTTATGTATATATATTTTAATTTATATTTATATTATTAATAATAGGTTATTAATTTAATTTTTGATCATTAATATAATATCTATCATTAAAATTATTTATATTGAATTTATATGATATATAATTATTAAAATTAATATAATTATACATGGTATTCACATTTCAAAAAATTTTAAAAATTATTTTATTTTCAAAGGTTATAACCTTTGAAAATCACAAAAAATCAAAAAAAAGAATTTTAAATTTTTATTATATAAATAAAAACTATAAACCACAAAATCCCAAAAAACATAAAATGCTAAACTCCTAAACGATATAACTCCTAAATAATCAAACCATTAACCCGGTATACCATATATAATAAATCATAAATCTTATTTTAATTTGTATTCATTATAATTTCAAAAATACATTTTAATTATTTATTAGTTTAATTTTTATAGAAATATCAATCACAATATAAATAATATGTGAGACAAATATAATTTTAATAATTTAATTTTAATCACAAAAAAAGCTTATATAAAGAAGTAAAAATTTAAAAACAAAAAATTATTATTTAGTAATATATTTTACTTTGATTTTGAATCATTATATATAGGTTTTGCAATTATATTTTAATTGCGATCAATCTTATTAATAATAGTTTATTAATTTATTATTTGATCATTTTTATAATATCGAACAATAAAATTACTTATATTCAATTTAAATGTCTTATAATTATTAAGTTATTATAACTATATATTATATTTACATTTCAAAAAAATTTAAAAATTATTATATTTTCAAAGGTTATAACCTTCAAAAATGATAAAAAATCACAAAAATAATTTTTTATTATTTTATTATTTAATTAAAACTTATAAACCACTAAATGCCTAAACATTTAAATCTCTAGTCTTCTAAACCCCAAAAACCCCTAAATACATAAACCATCAAACCTATATAACCTAAATAATAAATAATAAATCTCATTTTTATTTGTATTCATTATAATTTTAAATATTCATTTTAATTAGTTTTTAGTTTATTTTTATAGAAATATTAATTACAAAATAAATAATGAGTGAGACAGATATAATTTAAATAAATTATTTTTTATGAAAAAAAATAAGCTTATAAAAATAAGCAAAATTTAAAATATTTAAAATTTTATTTAGAAATATAATTTACTTTGATTTTGAATTATATTGGGTTCTACAAATATATTTTAATTAATATCTATCTTATTAATAATAATTTATTAATTTATTTTTTGAACATTTTTATAATATATATTAATCCAATTTTTTATTTTGAATCTACAACAAATATAATTATTAAGATTATAATAACTAAGTACTGTATTCATATTTTAGAACTATTAAAAAATTATTATATTTTTAAAGGTCATAGCCTTTGAAAATCACGAAAATTCATAAAAATAAATATTTTGTTATTTCATTGATTAAATAAAACCTATAAACACGAAAATGTGTCAAAATAGAAATCAATAAACTTCTTAACCCCAAAACCACGAATAACTTAAACAATTAAATAGTTATACCCTAAATAATAAATCATAAATCACATTTTTATTAGTATTCATTATAATTTTAAATATACACTTTAATTATTTATTAGTTTAATTTTATAGAAATATAAATTAAAAAATAAATTAAAAAATAAATTATTAGTGAGACAAATATAATTTAAATAATTTATTTTTTATCAAAAAATATATAGGCTTATAAATGGATACAAAAATTTAAAAATTTAAAATTAATATTTAGTAAAATATTTCACTTTGATTTTGAGTCATTTTAGGTTTTGCAAATATATTTTAAACAATATTTATCTTATTAATAATAGGTTATTACTTTTTTATGATCATTATTATAATAAATAACAATAAAATAGTTTATATTGAATTTATATTATATATAATTATTATGATTATTATAACTTCATATTGTATTCACTTTTCAAAAAAAATATAAAAATTATTATATTTTCAAAGGTTATAACTTTCAAAAATGAGAAAATATAACAAAAATAATTTTTTGTTATTTTATTTTTTATATAAAACCTATAAATCACTAAATGACTAAATACTAAAATGACTAAACTCCTAAACTCTGAAGTCCATAAATACTTAAAACATTAAATTAGTATAGTCTAAAAAATAAATAATAAATCTTAGTTTTATTAGTATTGATTATAATTTTAAATATTCATTTTAATTATTTATCATTTTATTTTTTTTATAAATATTAATTACAAAATAAATTATTAGTGCGACATATATAATTTAAATAATTTATTTTTCATGAAAAAAAATGCTCATAAAAAGAGGCATAATTTTAAAAATAAAAAATTATTATTTAATAATATATCTTATTTTGATTTTGAATAATTTTAAATTTTACAATTATATTTTAATTTATATCATTCTTATAAATACAAGTTTATTAATTTATTTATTGATCATTATTATAATATCTATCAATAAAATTATTTATATTGAATTTACATTATATATAATTATTTAAATAATTATAACTAAATATTATATTCACATTTAAAAAAATTTAAAATTATTATATTTTCAAAGGTTACAACCTTCAAAAATAAAAAAAATCAAAAAATTAAATTTTATGTTTTTTTATTCTTTAAATAAAAAGTGTAAATCACTAAAGGTGTAAACAATTAAATCACTAAACTCATAAACCACAAAACACCTAAATTCTTAAACCATTGAACCAGTATATCCTGAATAATAAATAATAAATCTCAATTTTATTTGTATTCATAATTATTTTAAATATTCATTTTAATTATTTAGTAGTTATTATAATAGAATTATAAATTACAAAATAAATTATTAGTAAGACAAATATATTTAAATAGTTTATTTATAATAACAAAAATATTAAGTTATAAAAAAAGTAAATTATTAAAAAAATTATTATTTAGTAATATATTTTAATTTGATTTGAATAAATTTAGATTTTGCAAATACTTTTTTAATAATAACTATTTTAGTAATAAAAGTTTATTAATTTATTTTTTGATCATAATTATAATATTAGCAATATAATTATTTATATTGAATTTAAATGAATTATAATTATGAAGATTATTATAGATAAATATTATATTTACATTTTAAAAAAAAATTAAAAATTATTATATTTTCAAAGGATATAATCTTCAAAAATTAGAAAAAATAATAAAAATAAATTTTTTTCTATATCATTGTTTAAATAAAACTTATAAACCACTAAATGCCTAAACACTTAAACATCTAAAATCCTAAACACAAAAGCCCCTAAATACTTAAATCTCTAAACTCGTAAACCTTAAATATAATTTAAATAATTTATTAAAATATTAATTACAAAATAAGTTGTAAGTGATACAAATATAATTTAAATAATTTATTTTTCATCAAAAAAATATATAAGCTTATAAAAATAAGCAAAAACTAAAAAACAAAGATTATTATTTAGTAATAAATTTAATATTGTCAAAGGTTAAAACCTTTGACAATGTGAAAAAATATCAAAAATATTTTTTTTGTTATTTCATTATTTAAACAAAACCAATAAACTACTAAATGCCTAAAAACATAAATCGCTAAAGTTTTAAATGACAAAACCTCTCAATACTTAAAATATTAAACTGGTATACATTAATAATAATTCATAAATCTCATTTTAATTTTTATTCAGTATAATTTTAAATTTATATTTTAATTATTTATCAGTTTATTTTTATTGAAATATTAATTACAAAATAAATTATTAGTGAGACATATATAATTTAAATTAAACTGGTATACCCTAAATAATAAAGTATAAATCTAATTTTTTCTTCATTATAATTTAAAATATTCATTTAATTATTTATTTGTTTATTTATATATAAATATTAATTACAAAATAAATTGAGATAGACAAATATAATTTATATAAATTATTTTTCATCAAAAAATTATAGATAAACTTTTTAAAAGAAAAAAAATTTACAAAACAAAAAATTATTATATAGTAATATATTTTGCTTTGCTTCTGAATCATTTTAGGATTTGTAATTATATTATAATTGATATCTATCTTATTAATAATAGATTATTAATTTATTTTTAGATCATTATTAGAATATTTATCAATAAAATTATTTATATTGAATTTAAATGTTATATAATTATAAAGATTATTATAACTAAATATTATATTTATATTTGAAAATAATTTTAAAATTATTATATTTTTAAAGGTTATCATCTTTGAAAATGAGATAAAATCTCAAAAATAAATTTTTTGTTATTTAATTGTTTATATAAAACCTTAAACTACTAAATTCCTAAACCCTTAAATACTTAAACATTTAAACCATCTTTAAAGGTTTTAGTTATATAAATAATATATAAAATCTATCAATAAATAATAGTTTATTAATTTATTTTTTGATCATTATTATATTTATATTTATATTTAGTTTATTAATATCTATCAATAAAATTGTTTATTTTTGATTTACATGATATATAATTATTAAGTTTATTATAACTAATTATTTTATTCACATTTGAAAAAAATTTAAAAATTATTATATCTATAAAGGTTATACCATCAAAATTTATAAAAAATTTGAAAAATAATTTTTTTTGTTATTTTATTATTTAAATTAAACATATAAACTACTAAATGCCTAAACACTTAAATCACTAAACTCCTAAACTCCTAAATACTTAAACAATTAAACTGGTATATCCTAAATAATTAATCATAAATCTCATTTTTATTTGAATTCATGATAATTTTAATATTCATTTTAATTATTTATTAGTTTATTTTTATAGAAATATTAATTGCAAAATAAAAGGATGGGACAAATATAATTTAAATAATTTATCTTCATCAAAAAAAATTTATAAGCTTATAAAAAGAATAAAAAAATAAAAAATAAAAAATTATTATTTAGTAATATATTTTACTTTGATTTTGAATCATTTTAGGTTTTGCAAATATATTTTATTTAATATCTATATTATTCATAATAATTTATTAATCTATTTTATGATCAATATTATAATATCAATAATAAAATTATTTATATTGAATTTACATGATATTTAATTTTTATGATTATTATAATTAAATATTGTATTAACATTTGAAAAAAAAATTAAAAATTATAATATTTTCAATGGTTATAACCTTGAAAATGTGAAAAAATCATAAAAATAATTTTTTTGTTATTTAATTAATTAAATTAAACTTATAAACCACAAAATACCTAAATACTTAAATTACTAAACTCTAATACGGCTGCACCACACACACAGAGTGACGGACCAAAGTACACACGTGCACATATTCTTGTCCATCTTGGTGTAGCATTTAGTGGGGCCAGCAAGTCCTGGAAATAGCCAGAAGTATGGGCCACCTGCTTGTAGAGGGCCCCACTAGGAAGCCGGGATGATAACATTCAGACAACTTACAAGACCGAGCAAAGTGGTCAGGAGTAAACCCAGGAGTAGCTAAAAGTGGGACCCACTAGCCCTATCAGGCAGCAAAGAGGGCTACCCAACAGTCGCCCAACAGGAGTACCAGGTAATCCATGATTAATTGGAGAGCCGACAAAATTCGAAGCATCAAGAAGCAGGGCCAGTAAGCAATGGAGTCCTTACCAGCCACACGGGAGGAAAAGATTCAAACTTGTAGTTTATTTTTGTAGTCTTATTTGTATTTTAGAATTTGTATGCACCATGTACTTGTAGAGACAGATCATGACATACTCACACACACAATCTTGTCTATTCGCTATGTAGCATGCAACGAGGGCAACTGGACCCATGAGTATCTCTAATTGGGGCCCACTAATGCATTTGGTAAATACACATTAGGCGATGCTACACTCCCGGTAGTAGAAGACTGATCTTTATAGCATTTTGTAATTTTACTTGTATTCTAGCTTGGTTGTACGCGTATATTAATTGACTATGAGAAGGACCTCATCACACATGCACACTGATGCATGCAACTGTTTTTATATTTTATCGGTGCAACATACAACCACTTCTTGGAGCTCGAGGAGGAAGCATTCTAACCCAAGAGATACTCTTTTGAAAATCATTAGAACAAAACAATGTGGAATTAAGAGGTGAGAATGAATTGAAAAAGTGCGGTAGATATGGATTTGTCGATCTATGGGTATTTAGTTTTACATGTATTCTATTGCATAGCAATAACATAGGCAAACACTTGATGATGCATGTCATGCACATGCACAGTCTTATATTTGCATAGTTTTAATATGGTGCAAAATTCAGGTTCCTCCAAAAGGCTTGGACAAATCCGAATGGAATGTACGCAGTTCGCATAATGACTCAATGCCAACTCTGAAGTCCGGGAATGCCAGGTGATTTTAGTTGTATTCGTATGCTTGGAATTATTAGGCATTATGTTTTTTTATGTATTTTATGCATAGAATCATTAAGGTGCATAGGATTTGGTGGGGTGGCCTAAATTAGTTAGGTTTTTAGTCTCTTGTAAGTTGTGTGCCTTAATGATAAATAAAGTGTGTATTTCCAAAAAAAACAAAAAAAAACCATAAACCCTAAACTTTAAATCCTAAACCTTAAACCATAAACTATAACCATAATCCATAAACCCTAAATCCTAAATCTCATGTTTTGCACTTTTATAATCAAATGAGTAAGTGTTAAATTTTAAATGAAATTCACAACTTTTAGGAATCTCACAGATTTATCTTTTTGTATATGTAACACAAAGTCATGACTCAAGGGGTTAGTTATGGATTTGGTCGCTTTCTTGCTTTAGATTATTGTAGCATTAGCAATTGTCATGATTATATATTTTGTCTCTAGAACACAAAATCATATAGATGAGAATATGCCATAATTTGTGTCTCTCTGTTGAACATATTGTTATGTCACTAATAATGATCATGAATACATTTTTAATCACTATAATACTGGGTCACAGTATTGGATATGAACATAGCTTGTGCATTTTATCTTTTTATTGCAAAGTCATTGCACTAGGAATGATTGTAACTTTGAACATTCCTCAAGAGCAAAAGTCATGACCCTAGAAATAGTTAAAGCTCGAGTACTACTCTTTATAACTTTTTATAGCTAAAATTCTTGGGATTGGAAATATCACTATGGCATTTTCCTTTGATTTGTGACCTCAAGTGTCAATATGAAAGAATAATATTTTGAGCTATGATTAAAACCTTTTATACATTTGAATATGATTCATTTCCACCTTTTAGGGTATTGTGAGCTTGTATAGATAACTCATTTAATATAAAAAAGAAGAAATGATACTTTTCATATCCATGAGGATATAAAAAGGGGGCATAGACATGCCAATAAAATAAATTTTTTGATTCTAGATTTAAAGAGAGCCCATACTTCTTGCCCTGCTCAAACCGCCCTGGAACTAGTTTGTTCTAATACGCTACAAGGTGGTTATTTTTTTAGAGGTAAACTAAGTTTTAAACAAATTTCATTGAGTGTGTGCCTGAGAGATATTTTAGAAGAAATTACAATAATCAATATAAATAGCATCCTTAACAACTAGATATTTCAACACATAGGGGTACAACTTTGGTTTGGTGTGTTAGCGTACATGAGTCAAATTACCTTTGATAGCCCAAAGATTCAACATTAAATATGATGCGACATAATAGAGATAAAGTAAAAGCTCCTATTATTTTGGTTAGAGCTTTAGTAATCATTCTAGAGTTGAGAGAGGAACAAAATAAATTACTTTAATTATTCAGTATAATTTTAAATTTTATTTTAATTATTTATCAATTTATTTTATAGAAAAATTAATTACAAAATAAATTATTAGTGAGACAGATCTAATTTAAATTAAACCGGTATATCCTAAATAATAAAGAATAAATCTCATTTTCTTTTCATTTGAATTTTAAATATTCAAATTTAATTATTTATTTGTTTATTTTTATATAAATATTTATTACATAATAAATTATGAGTTACACAAATATAATTTATATAAATTATTTTTCATCAAAATAATATAGATAAATTTTTAAAATAAAAAAAAAATTTCAAAACAAAAAATTTTTATATAGTAATATATTTTGCTTTGCATCTGAAACATTTTAGGTTTTCTAATTATATTATAATAGATATATATCGTATTAATAATAGATTATTAATTTATTTTTTGATCATTATTAGAATATTTATCAATAAAATAGTTTATATTGAATATATAAGATATATAAATATAATGATTATTATAACTAAATATTGAATTCAATTTTGAAAAAAATTTAACAATTATTATATTTTCTAAGGTTATAACCTTTGAAAATATCAAAAAATAATAAAAATAAATTTTTAGTTTTTTTATTTTTTAAATAAAACTTATAAACTACTAAGTGCATACACAGTTAATTAAGTAAACTCCTAGACCCTGTAATGCCTAAATATAGTAACCAATAAACCGATATATAATACATTATAAATAATAAATCTAATTTTTATTTCTATTTATTATAATTTTAAATATTCATTTCAATAATTTATTAGTTAATTTTTATAGAAATATTTATTACAAAATAAATAATGAGTGCGACACTTATAATTTAAATAATTTATTTTTAATGAAATAATATATATACGCATATAAAAGAAGTAAAAATTTAAAAATTTAAAATTATTATCCAGTAATATATTTTACTTTAATTTTGAATCAATTTGGGTTTTGTAAATATTTTTTAATTAATTTCTATCTTTTTATTAATAGTTTATTAATTTAATTTTTGATCATTATTATAAAATCTATCAAAAAAATTGGTTATATTGAATTTATATGATATATAATTATTAATATTATTATAACTAAAATATTATATTTACATTTAAAAAAAATTTAAATATTATTATATTTTCAAAGGTTATAACCAGTGAAAATGAAAAATTTATAAATTTTTTTTTTAATATTTTATTGTTTAAATAAAACCTATAAACCACTAAATGCCTAAAAACATAAATCGCTAAATTTTCAAACGACAAAACCTCAAAATTGTTAAACCATTAAACTGGAATACATTAATAATAAATAATAAATCTCATTTTAATTTTTATTCAGTATAATTTAAAATTTATATTTTAATTATTTATCAGTTTATTTTTATAGAAATATTAATTAAAAATAAATTATTAGTGAGATAGATATAACTTAAAATAAACCGGTATACCCTAAATAATAAATAATAAATCTCAATTTTTTTTCATTATAATTTTTAATATTCATTTTAATTATTAATTTTTTTACTTATATAAAAATATTAATTAAAAAATAAATTATGAGTTTGACAAATACAATTTATGTAAATTATTTTTAATCAAAAATATATAGATAAACGTTTTAAAAAAACAATTCATAACAAAAAATTATTATATAGTAATATATTTTGCTTTGCTTATGAATCATTTTATGTTTTGTAATTATATTTTAATTAATATCTATCTTATTAATAATAGATTATTAATTTATTTTTTGATCATTATTAGAATATTTATCACTATAATTGTTTATGTCGACATATGATATATAAATATATTGATTATTATATCTAAATATTTAATTCACTTTTGAAAAAAATTTAAAAATTATTATATTTTCGAAGGTCATAACCTTTGAAAATATCAAAAAATAATAAAAATAAATGTTTTGTTATTTTATTTTTTAAATAAAACTTATAAACCACTTAATGCATACACAATTAAATCAGTAAACACCTAAACCCCGTAATACCTAAATACATAAACCATTAAACTACTATATAATACATAATAATTAATAAATCTAATTTTAATTTCTATTTATTATAGTTTACATATTCATTTTAAGTATTTATTTGTTTATTTTTATAGAAATATTTATTAAAAAATAAATTATGAGTGCGACAAATATAATTAAAATAATTTATGTTTAATCAAATAAAATATATATGTTTATAATAAAAGTAAAAATTTAAAAATTAAAAATTATTATTTAGTAATATATTTTACTTTAATTTTGTTTCAATTTGGGTTTTGTAAATATATTTTAATTTAATATCTATTTTATTATTAATAGTTTATTAATTTAATTTTTGATCATTATTATAATATCAATCAATAAAATTATTTATATTTATTTTATATGATATAGAATTATTAAAATTATTATAACTAAATATTGTTTTCAAATTTCTAAAAATTTTAAATATTATTAAATTTTCAAAGGTTATAACATTTGAAAATTACAAAAAATTACAATTTCTTTTTTGTTATTTTTATATTTAAATAAAACCTATAAATCACTAAATGCCTAAAAACATAAATTGCTAAACTCCTAAATGATAAAACCTTAAAAATACTTAAATTATTAAATTGGTATACATTAATAATAAATCATAAATCTCATTTTAATATTTATTCAGTATAAATTTAAATTTTATTTTAATTATTTATTAATTTATTTTTATAGAAATATTAATTACAATATAAATTATTAGTGAGACAGATATAACTTAAATTAAACCGATATACCCTAAATACTAAATAATAAATCTCATTTTTTTATTATAATTTTTAATATTCATTTTAATTATTAATTTTTTTTTATATAAATATTAATTAAAATATAAATTATGAGTTAGACAAATATAATTATGTAAATTATTTTTAATCAAAAAAATATAGATAAACTTTTTAAAATAAAAAAAAATTCAAAACAAAAAATTATAATATTGTAATATAATTTGCTTTGCTTCTGAATCATTATATGTTTAGCAATTATATTTTAACTGATATCTATCTTATTAATAATAGATTATTAATTTATTTTTTGATCATTATTAGAATATTTATCACTAATATTGTTTATATTAAATATATATGATATATAAATATAATGATTATTATAACAAAATATTGAATTCACATTTGAAGAAAATTTAAAAATTATTATATTTTCAAAGGTTATAACCTTTGAAAATATAAAAAAATAATTAAAAAAATATTTTGTAATTTTAAATTTTAAATAAAAACTATAAACCTCTAAATGCATACATAATTAAATCAGTAAACTCCTAAAGCCCGTAATGCCTAAATACATAAATCATTAACCCGCTATTTACTACTTAATAATTAAGAAATCTTATTTTTATTTCAATTTATTATAATTTTAAATATTCATTTTAATTATTTATTAGTTTATTTTTATATAAATTTTTATTACAAAATAAATTATGAGTGCGACAAATATAATTTAAATAATTTATTTTTAATAAAATATATATATATACGCTTATAAAAGAAGTAAAAATTTTAAAATTAAATATTATTATCCAGTAATATTTTTTACTTTAATTTTGAATCAATTTTGTTTTTGTAAATATTTTTTAATTAATATCTATCTTATTATTAATAGTTTATTAATTTAATTTTTGATCATTATTATAATATCTATCAATAAAATTGTTTATATTGAATTTATATGATATATAATATTTAAAATTATTATAACTAAATATTGTATTCACATTTCAACAAATTTTAAATATTATTATATTTTCAAAGGTTATAACTTATGAAATTGTGAAAAAATTAGAAAATTTTTTTTTGATATTTTTTTGATTAAATAAAACCTATAAACCACTAAATGTCTAAAAACCTAAATCGCTAAAGTCCTAAAATACAAAATCTCTAAATACTTAAACCATTAAACTAGTATACATTAATAATAATTCATAAATATCATTTTAATTTTTATTTAGTATAATTTTAAATTTTTATTTTATTTTTTTTAGTTTATTTTTATAGAAATATTAAATACAAAATAAATTATTAGTGAGACAGATCTAATTTAAATTAGACCAGTATACCCTAAATAATAAATAATAAATCTATTTTTTTTAATTATAATTTTAAATATGCATTTTAATTATTTATTTGTTTATTTATATATTAATATTAATTACAAAATAATGTATGAGTTACACAAATATAATTTATATAAATTATTTTTCATCAAAAAATTATAGATAACTTTTTAAAAGAAAAAAAATTTTCAAAACAAAAAATTATTGAATCGTAATATATTTTGCTTTGCTTCTGAATCATTTTAGGTTTTGTAATTATTTTTTAATTGATATATATCTTATTAATAATAGATTATTATTAAGTTTATCTATATTTTTTTATGAAAAATAATTTATATAAATTATATTTGTCTAACTCATAATTTATAGTGTTATTAATATTTTATAAAAATTAACGAATAAATAATTAAAAATGAATATTTTAAATTATAATGAAAAAAATAATATTGAGATTTTTTATTTATTATTTTGGGTATACTAGTTTAAAAAGATTATCTTTTTAGGGTTTTAGAGATTTAGGAGTTATTGATTTAAGTGTTTATGCATTTAGTGGTTTATAGGTTTTATTTAAACAATGAAATAATAAATAAATTATTTTTGATATTTTTTCAAATTTTAAAAGTTTATAACCTTTGAAAATATAATAATTTTAAAATTTTTTTAAATATGTGAATACAATATTTATAATTATAATTATTATAACAATATATAATATTAACTAAATATAAACAAATTTATTGATAGATATAATATCAATTATCAAAAATTAAATTAATAAATTATTATTAATATGATAGATATAAATTAAAATATAATTACAAAAACTAAAATGATTCAAAATCAAAGTAAATTTATTACTAAATGATACTTTTTGTTTTTTAGTTTTTACTTCATTTTATAAATTATATATTTTTTGATAAAACATAAATTATTTAAATTATATTTGTATCACTCATAATTTATTTTGTAATTTATATTTCAATAAATTATTTAAATTATATTTAAGGTGTACGAGTTTAAAGGTTTAAGTATTTAGGGGCTTCGGGGTTTAAGAGTTTAGAGATTTATGTGTTTAGGTATTTAATGGTTTATAAGTTTTATTTAAACAATGATATAACAAAAAATTTATTTTTTATTATTTTTTCTCATTTTTTAAGGTTATAACCTTTTAAAATATAACAATTTTTAAATTTTTTTTAAATGTGAATACTATATTTAGTTTTGATAATATTAATAATTATATATCATATAAATTCAATATAAACAATTATATTGATAGATATTATATTAATGATCAAAAAATAAAGTAATAAACAATTATAAATAAGATATATATTATTTAAAATATATTTTCAAAACCTAAATTTATTCAAAATAAAAGTAAAATAATTTACTAAATAATAATGTTTTTGATGTTTTGCTTCTTTTTATAAGTTTATATTTTTTGTTCTTAAAAGTATATTATTTAAATTATATTTGTCTTCCTCATAATATATTTTGTAATTTATAATTCTAGAAAAATAAACTAAAAAATAATTAAAATAAATATTTAAAATTATAATATATATAAATAAAAGTGAGATTTATTATTTATTATTTAGTATATACAATTTTAATGGTTTAGGTATTTAGGTGTTTTGGGGTTTAGTGATTTAAGTGTTTATGCCTTTAGTGATTTATAATTTTTAATTAAAGAATGAAAAAACAAAAAATTTAATTTTTTTTATTTTTGAAGGTTATAACCTTTGAAAAATAATAAATTTAATTTTTTTTAAATGTGAATATAATATTTAGTTATAATAATTTTAATAATTATATATAATGTAAACTCAATATAAATAATTTTATTAATAGATATTATAATAATGATCAATAAATAATTAATAAACTATTATTAAAAAGAATGATATAAACCAAAATATAAATGCATAATCTAAAATGATACAAAATCAAAATAAAATATTTTACTAAATGATAACTTTTTGTTTTTAAAATGGTGCCTATTTTTATAAGTTTATATTTTTTTTGATGAAATATAAATTATTTTAATTATATCTGTTTCTCTAATAATTTATTTTTTAATTAATATTTCAATAAAAATAAATTGATAAATAATTAAAAAAAAAATTTAAAATTATATTGAATAAAAATTAAAAAAAGATATATGATTTATTATTAATGTATACTAGTTTAATGGTTTTGAGATTTAAAATTTTCTGAAATGTGAATACAATATTTAGTTATAATATTATTAATAATCATACATCATATAAATTCAATATAAACAATTTTATTGATAGTTATTTTAATAATGATCAAAAATTATATTAATAAACTATTAATAATAATATATATATTAATTATAAAATATTTACAAAACCCAAATTTATTCAGAATTTAAGTAAAAATATTACTGAATAAAAATTTTTAATTTTTAAATTTTACTTCTTTTATAATCGTATATATATATTTTGATTAAAAATAAATTATTTAAATTATACTTGTCTTATTCATAATTTATTTTGTAATAAATATTTTTATAAAAATAAACAAATAAATAATTAAATTGAATATTTAAAATTATAATAAATTGAAATAAAAATTAGATTTCTTAATTATTAAGTAGTATATAGCGGTTTAATGGTTTATGTATTTAGGCATTAAGGGCTTTCGAAGTTTACTGATTTAACTGTGTATGCATTTAGTGGTTTATAGGTTTTATTTAAAAAATAAAATAACAAAATATTTATTTTTATTATTTTTTTATATTTTCTAAGGTTATAAACTTTGAAAATATAATAATTTTTAAATTTTTTTCAAATGTGAATTCAATATTTAGTTATAATAATCATTATATTTATATATCATATAAATTCAATATAAACAATATTATTGATAAATATTCTAATAATGATAAAAAAATAAATTAATAATCTATTATTAATAAGATAGATGTCAATTAAAATATAATTAAGAAACCTATAATGATTCAGAAGCAAAGCAAAGTATATAACTATATAATAATTATTTGAATTTAATTTTTTTTCTTTTAATAAGTATATCTATATTTTTTTGATGAAAAATAATTTATATACATTATATTTGTCTAACTCATAATTTATTTTTTATTAAATATTTATATAAAAATAAACAAATAAATAATTACAATTAATATTAAAAATTATAATGAAAAAAAAATGAGATTTATTCTTTATTATTTAGGTTATACCAGTTTAATTTAAATTATATCTGTCTCACTAATAATTTATTTTGTAATTAATATTTCAATAAAAATAAACAGATAAATAATTAAAATAAAAATTTAAAATTATAATGAATAAAAATTAAAATGATATTTATGAATAATTATTAATGTATACCAGTTTAATATTTTAAGTATTTAGAGCTTTTGTCATTTAGGACTTTAGTGATTTGTGTTTTTAGGCATTTAGTGGTTTATAGGTTTTGTTTAAACAATGAAATAACAAAAAAATTATTTTTGATATTTTTTCACATTTTCAAAGCTTATAACCGTTGACAATATAATAATTTTAAAATTTTTAAAAAATGTGAATACAATATTTAGTAATAATAATTATTATAATTATATATAATATAAACTAAATATAAACAATTTTATTGATAAATATGATATCAATTATCAAAAAATAAATTAATATGTTTTTATTATTATGTTGGATATAAATTAAAATATAATTGCAAAACCTAAAATTATTCAAAATCCAAGTAAAATTTATTACTAAATAATAATTTTTGTTTTTTAGATTTTGCTTTTTATATAAGCTTACATTTCTTTGATGAAAAATAAATTATTTAAATTATATTTGTATCACTCATAATTTATTTTGTAATTAATACTTTAATAAATTATTTATATTACATTTAAGGTTTATGTGTTTAAAGGTTTAAGTATTTAGGTGCTTTTGTGTTTAAAAGTTTAGATGTTTAAGTGTTTAGGCATTTAGTGGATTATAAGTTTTATTTAAACAATGATATAGCAAAAAATTTATTTAGATTATTTTTTCTAATTTTTGAAGATTATATCCTTTGAAAATATAATAATTTTTAAATTTTTTTCAAATGTAAAAATAATATTTATATATAATAATCTTCATAATTATAATTCATTTAAATTCAATATAAATAATTATATAGCTAGATATATAATTATGAGCAAAAAATAAATTAATAAACTTTTATTAATAAAATAGTTATTATTTAAAAAGTATTTGCAAAATCTAAATTTATTCTAATCAAAGTAAAATATATTATGAAATAATAATTTTTTTCAATGTTTTGATTTTTTTATAAGTTTATATTTTTGTTATTATAAATAAATTATTTTAATTATATTTATCTTACTCATAATTTTTTTTGTAATTTATAATTCTATAATAATAAACTACTAAATAATTAAAATGAATATTTAAAATTATAATGAATACAAATAAAATTGAGATTTATTATTTATTATTCAGGATATACCAGTTTAATTGTTTAAGTATTTAGTTGTTTTGTGGTTCAGGAGTTTAGTGATTTAATTGTTTAGACCTTTAGTGATTTAGAGTTTTTTTTTAAAGAATGAAAAAACAATAAATTTATTTTTTTTTAATTTTTGAAGGTTGTAATCTTTGTAAATATAATAATATTTAATTTTTTTTTAAATGTGAATATAATATTTTGTTATAATAGTCTTAATAATTATATATAATGAAAACTCAATATAAATAATTTTATTGTTAGATATTATAATAATGATCAATAAATAAATTAATAAACTTGTATTTATAAGAATGATATAAATTAAAATATAATTGTAAAATCTAAAATGATTCAAAATCAAAATAAGATATATTACTAAATAATAATTTTTTATTTTTAAAATTTTGCCTCTTTTTATGAGCTTTTTTTTGATGAAAAATAAATTATTTAAATTATATATGTCGCACTAATAATTTATTTTGTAATTAATATTTCTATAAAAATAAACTGATAAATAATTAAAATGAATATTTAAAATTATAAAGAAAACTAATAAAACTGATATTAATAATTTATTTTTTAGACTATACTAATTTAATCTTTTAAGTATTTATGGGCTTCGGGGTTTAGGAGTTTAGTCATGTTAGTATTTAGGCATTTAGTGCTCTATAGGTTTTATATAAAAAATAAAATAACAAAAAATTTATTTTTGTTATTTTTTCTCGTTTTTAAGGTTATTACCTTTGAAAATATAATAATTTTTAAATTTTTTTTTGAAAAGTAAATACAATATGAAGTTATAATAATCATAAAAATTATATATCATATAAATTCAATATAAACTATTTTATTGATATATATTATAATAATGATCAGAAAAAAGTAATAACCAATTATTAATAAGATAAATATTGTTTAAAATATATTTGCAAAACCTAAAATGACTCAAAATCAAAGTGAATATATATTACTAAATATTTATTTTAAATTTTTAAATTTTTGTATCCATTTATAAGCCTATATATTTTTTGATGAAAAATACATTATTTAAATTATATTTGTCTCACTAATAATTTATTTTTTAATTTATATTTCTATAAAATTAAACTAATAAATAATTAAAATGTATATTTTAAATTATAATGAATACTAATAAAAATGAGATTTATTATTTATTATTTAGTGTATAACTATTTAATTGTTTAAGTTTTTGGTGGTTTTGGGGTTAATGAGTTTATTGATTTATATGTTTACTCATTTAGGTGTTTATAGGTTTTATTTAATCAAATAAATAACAAAAAATTTATTTTTATGAATTTTCGTGATTTTCAAATGTTATAACCTTTAAAAATATAATAATTTTTTAATGGTTATAAAATATGAATACAATACTTAGTTATAATAATCTTAATAATTATATTTGTTGTAGATTCAATATTAAAAAATTTATTAATATATATTATAATAATGATCAAAAAATAAATTAATAAACTATTATTAATAAGATAGATATTAATTAAAATATATTTGAAGAACCCAAAATAATTAAAAATCAAAGTAAATTATATTACTTTATAAAATTTTAAAATTTTGAAATTTTGTTTATTTTTATAAGCTTATTTTTTTCATAAAAAATAATTTATTTAAATTGTATCTGTCTCACTCATTATTTATTTTGTAATTAATATTTCTATAAAAATAAACAAAAAATAATTAAAATAAATATTTAAAATTATAATAAATACAAATAAAAATGAGATTAATTATTTATTATTTAGGTTATATAGGTTTAATGGTTTAAGTATTTAGGAGGTTTTGGGGTATAGGAGTCTAGAGATTTAAATGTTTAGGCATTTAGTGGTTTATAAGTTTTATTTAAATAATAAAATAATAAAAAATTATTTTTGTAATTTTTTATCATTTTGAAGGTTATAACCTTTGAAATTATAATAATTTTTAAATTATTTTCAAATGTAAATATAATATTTAGTTATTATAACTTAATAATTATAAGACATTTTAATTGAATATAAGTAAATTTATTATTCGATATTATAAAAATGATTAAATAATAAATTAATAAACTATTATTAATAGGATTGATAACAATTAAAATATAATTGCAAAAGCTATATATAATGATTCAAAATCAAAGTAAAATAAATTACTAAATAATAATTTTTTGTTTTTAAAATTTTACTTATTTATATAAGCTTATTTTTTTTGATTAAAAATAAATTATTAAAATTATATTTGTCTCACTCATTATTTATTTTGTGATTGATATTACTATAAAAAATAAACTAATAAATAATTAAATTGAATATTTAAAATTATAATGAATACAAATTAAAATGAGATTTATGATTTATTATATATAGCATACCGGTTTAATAGTTTGATTATATAGAAGTTTTGTCGATTAGGAGTTTAGTAATTTATGTTTTTAGGCATTTAGTGGTTTAAGGTTTTATTTATATAATAAAAATTTAAAGTTCTTTTTTTGATTTTTTCTGATTTTCAAAGGTTATAACCTTTGAAAATAAAATAATTTTTAAAATTTTTTGAAATGTGAATACAATGTATAATTATATTAATCTTACTAATTATATATCATATAAATTCAATATAAAAAATATTAATGATATATATTATAATATTGATCAAAATTTAAATTAATAAACTATTATTAATAATATAAATATTAATTAAAATATATTTACATAACAAAAAATGATTCAAAATCAAATCAAAATATATTACTAAATAATAATATTTAATTTTTAAAATTTTCATTCTTTTTATAAGCTTATATTTTTTTTATTAAAATAAATTATTTAAATAATATCTGTGTCACTTAAAATTTATTTTGCAATTAATTTTTCTAAAAAATTAAACTATAAATAATTAAAATGAATATTTAAAATTATAATAAATAGAAATAAAAATGAGATTTATTATTTATTAAGTAGTAAATAGCTGTTAAAATGTTTATGTATTTAGGGGTTTCGAGATTTATGAGCTTACTGATTTAAGTAAATAACCATTTTATGATCTATAGGTTTTTTTAAAAAATGAAATAACCAAAAATTTATTTATATCATTTTTTCTCATTTTTTAAGGTTATAACCTTTGAAAATATAATAATTTTAAAATTTTTTTCAAAAGTGAATACAATATTTAGTTATAATAATCATTATATTTATTTATGATATAAATTCAATATAACCAATTTTATTGATAAATATTCTAATAATGATCAAAAACTAAATAAATAAATAATCTATTATTAATAAGATAGATATCAATTAAAATATAATTACAAAACCTAAAATAATTCTAAAGCAAAGCAAAATATATTACAATATAATAATTTTTTGTTTTGAATTTTTTTTTATTTTAAAAAGTTTATATATATTTCTTCATTAAAAATAATTTATATAAATTATATTTGTGTAACTCATAATTTATTTTGTAATTAATATTTTTATAAAAATAAACAAATAAAAAATTAAAATGAATATTTAAAAGTATAATGAAAAAAAAATGAGATTTATTAATTATTATTTAGGTTATACCAGTTTAATTTTAATTATATCTGTCTCACTAATAATTTATTTGGTAATTAATATTTTTATAAAAATAAACTGATAAATAATTAAAATAAAAATTTAAATTATACTGAATAAAAATTAAAATGAGATTTATGATTTATTATTAATGTATACCAGTTTAATTGTTTAACTATTTAGGTGTTTTGTCATTTGAAAATTTAGCAATTTATGTTTTTAGGCATTTAATGGCTTATCGGTTTTATTTAAACAATAAAATAATAAAAAAAAATTTATAATTTTTTCTCATTTTAATGGGTTATAACCTTTGAAAATATAATAATATTTAAAATTTTTTTAAATGTGAATATAATATTTTAGTTATAATAATATTAATATCTATAGATCATATAAATTCAATATAAATAATTTTATTGATAGATATTATAATAATGATCAAAAAGTAAATTAATAAACTATTAATAAAAAGGTAGAAATTAATTAAAAAATATTTACAAAACACAAATTGATTCAAAATTAAAGTAAAATATATTAAGAGATAATAATTTTAAATTTTTACTTCTTTTATATGCGTATTTATATTATTTCATTAAAAATAAATTATTTAAATTATATTTTTCGCATGCATAATTTATTTTGTAATAAATATTTCTATAAAAATAAACTAATAAATAATTAATATGAATATTTAAAATTATAATAAATAGAAAAAAAATTAGATTTATTATTTATTATGTATTATATATCGGTTTAATGGTTACCGTATTTAGGCCTTACGGGGTCTAAAAGTTTACTTATTTAACTGTGTATGCATTTATTAGTTTATAGGTTTTATTTAAAAAAACAAAAAACAAAAAATTTATTTTTATTAATTTTTGATATTTTCAAAGGTTATAACCTTAGAAAAAATAATAATTTTTATATTTTTCTCAAAAGTGAAATCAATATTTAGTTATAATAATAATAATTATATTTATATATCACATAAATTCAATATAAACTCTTTTATTGATAAATATTCAAATAATGATCAAAAAATAAATTAAAGATCTATTATTAATAAGATAGATATCAATTATAATATAATTACAAAAGCTAAAATGATTCAAAAGTAAAGTAAAATATATTACTATATAATAATTTTTGTTTTGAAATTTTTTTTTTCTTTTAAAAAGTTTATCTATATTATTTTGATGAAAAATAATTTATATAAATTATATTTATTTAACTCATAATTTATTTTGTAATTAATATTTATATAAAAATAAACAAATAAATTATTAAATTTGAATATTTAAAATTAAAATGAAAATATAAATGAGATTTATACTTTATTATTTAGGATATACCGGTTTAATTTAAATTAGATCTATCTCACTAATAATTTATTTTGTAATTAATATTTCTATAAAATAAACTGATAAATAATTAAAATAAAATTTAAAATTATACTGAATAATTAAAGTAATTTATTTTGTTCCTCTCTCAACTCTAGAATGATTACTAAAGCTCTAACCAAAATAATAGGAGCTTTTACTTTATCTCTATTATGTCGCATCATATTTAATGTTGAATCTTTGGGCTATCAAAGGTAATTTGACTCATGTACGCTAACACACCAAACCAAAGTTGTACCCCTATGTGTTGAAATATCTAGTTGTTAAGGATGCTATTTATATTGATTATTGTAATTTCTTCTAAAATATCTTTCATGCACACGCTCAAAGCAATTTTTTTAAAACATAGTTTACCTCTAAAAAAATAACCACCTTGTAGCCTATTAGAACAAACTAGCCCTTGGGCAGTTTGAGCAGGGCAAGAAGTATGTGCTCTCTTTCAATCAAGAATCAAAAAATTTATTTTATTGGTATGTCTAAACCATTTTTTTATATCCTCATAGATATTACAAGTATCATTTCTTTCTTTTTATATTAAATGAGTTATGTACAAGCTCACAATACCCAAAAAGGAGTAAATGAATCATATCCAAATGTATAAAAGGTTTTAATCATTGCTCTAAATATTAGTCTTGCATATTGACACTAGAGGTCACAAATCAAAGGAAAAAGCCATAGTGATATTTCGAATCCCAAGAATTATAGCTATAGAAAGTTATACAGAGTAGTACTCGAGCATAACTATTTCTAGGATCATGACTTTTTCTCTTGAGGAATGTGCAAAGTTACAATCATTCCTTGTGCAATCACTTTGCAATATAAAGATAAAATGCACAAGTTATGGACATATCCAATACTGTGACCCATTATTATAGTGTTTAAATATGTATTCATGATCATTCTTAGTGCCATAACAATATGTTCAGCAGAGAGACACAAGTTATGCCATATTCTCATCGATATCATTTTGTGTTCTATAGTTAAAATATACAATTATGACCATTGCTAATGTTACAATAATCTAAAGCAAGAAAGAGACTTAATCCATAACTCACCCCTTGAGTCATGACTTTGTGTTACATATACAAAAAGATAAATCTATGACATTCCTAAAAGTTGTGAATTTCAATTTAAATTTAACACTTAGTCATTTGATTATAAAAGTGCAATACATGTGATTTAGGAGTTAGGATTTATGGGTTAGGGTTATAGTTTATGGTTTAAGAGTTAGGATTTAATGTTTAGGCTTTATGGTTTTTTTTTTGTGTTTTTCTGGAAAATACACACTTTATTTATCATTTAGGCACACAACTTACAAGAGACTAAAAAACTAACTAATTTAGGCCTGCCCGCCAAATCCTATGCACCTTAATGATTCTATGCTTAAAATACAAAAAAAAACATAATGCCTAATAATTCCAAGCATACGAATACAACTAAAATCACCTGGAATTCCCGGACTTTAGAGTTGGCATTGAGTCATTATGTGCACTGCGTACTTTCCATTCGGATTTGTCCAAACCTTTTGGAGGATCCTAAATGATGCACCATATTAAAACTATGCAAATATATGATTGTGCATGTGTGTGACATGCAGCATTAAGCGCTTGCCTATGTCATTGCTATGCAATGGAATACATGTAAAACTGAATACCCATAAATCCACCAGTCCATATCAACGGTACTTTATCAATTCATTCTAACATCTGAATTCAACATTCTTTTGCCCCAATGATCCTCAAAAGAGTATCTCTTGGGTTAGAATGCTTCCTCCTCGAGCTTCAAGAAGAGGTTGTATGTTGCACCGACAAAATATCAAAAAATATGAATGCATCGGTGTGCATGTGTGATGAGGTCCATCTCAAAGTCTAATTATCTACGTGTACAACCAAGCTAGAATACAAATAAAATTACAAAATGCTATAAAGATCGGTCTTCTGCTCCCGGGAGTGTAGCATCGCCTAATGTGTCTTTACCAAATGCATTAGTGGGCCCCACATAGAGATACTCATGGGTCAAGTTGCGCTCATTGCATTCTACATAGAGAACAAATAAGATTGTGTGTGTGAGTATGTCCTGATCCGTCTTTACATGTATATGGTGCATAGAAAGTCCAAAATACAAATAAGACAACAAACATAAACTACATGACTGAATCTTTCGCTCCCGTGTAGCTTGTCTGAACTCCATTGCTTACTGGCCCTGCTTGGTGATGCTTCAGATTTTACCAACTCTCCAATTAATCATGGATTACCCACTACTCTTGTTGGGCGACGTTTGGGTGGCCCTCTATGCTGCCTAATACGACAAGTGTGACCCACTCCTAGCCACTCCTAGGTTTACTCCCAACAACTTTGCTCGGTCTCGTCAGTTGTCTGAATGTTATCATCCCGACTTGCTAGTGGTGCCCTCTACAAGCTAGTGGCCCATACTTCTAGATGCTTCTAGGACTTGCTGGCCCCTCTAAATGCTACACCAAAATAGACAAGAATATTTGCACGTGTGTACTGTAGTCCATCGTTATGTGTGTGTGGTGCAATAGTATCAGGGTTTAAGAGTTTTGTAATTTAAGTATTTAGGTATTTTGTGGTTTATATGTTTTATTTAAATAATTAAATAACAAAAAAAAATTATGATTTTTTCTCAATTTCAAGGTTATAACCATTGAAAATATTATAATTTTTAATTTTTTTTTCAAATATTAATACAATATTTAATTATAATAATCATAAAAATTAAATATCATGTAAATTCAATATAAAGAATTTTATTGATCGATATAATAATACTGATCATAAGATAGATTAATAAACTATTATTAATAAGATAGATCTTAATTAAAATATATTTGCAAAACCTAAAACGATTCAAAATCAAAGTAAAATATATTACCAAATAATAATTTTTTATTTATAAATTTTTGATTCTTTTTATAAGCTTATAAATTTTTTTAATGAAAATAAATTATTTAAATTTTATTTGTCTCATTCATAATTTTATTTTGCAATTAATATTTCTATAAATATAAACTAATAAATAATTAAAATGAATATTTAAATTATAATGAACACAAATAAAAATGAGATTTATGAATAATTATTTATGGTATACCGGTTTAATGGTTTACGTATTTAGGAGTTTAGGAGTTTAGTGATTTATGTATTTAGGGATTTAGTAGTTTATATGTTTTATTTAAATAATGAAATAACAAAAATATTATTTGTCAAATTTTTTATCAATTTTGAAGGTTATAACCTTTATAAATATAATAATTTTTAAATTTTTTTCAAATGTGAATACAATATTTAGTTATAATAAACTTAATAATTATATATCATGTAAATTAAAAATAAACAATTTTATTGAGAGATATTAATAAACTAAATATAAATATAAAAATAATAATGATAAAAAAATAAATTAATAAACTATTATTTATTGATAGATATTTATATATTATTTATAAATACTTAAACCTTTAAAGATGGTTTAAATGTTTAAGTAATTAAGGGTTTTGGAGTTTAGGAGTTTAATTATTTAAGCATTTAGGCATTTGTAGTTGATAGGTTTTTATTTAAATAAAAAAATAACAAAAAATTCATTTTTGTGATTTTATCTCATTTTCAAAGATGATAACCTTTAAAAATATAATAATTTTTAAATTATTTTGAAATATAAATATAATATTTACTTATAATAATCTTAATAATTATATATAATATAAATTCAATATAAACAATTTTATTGATAAATATTCTAATAATTATCATAAAATAAATTAAAAATTTATTATTAATAAGATAGGTATCAATTAAATATAATTACAAAACCTAAAATGATTCAGAAGCAAACCAAAATATATTTCTATATAATAATTTTTTGTTTTGAACTTTTTTTTTCTTTTAAAAAGTTTATCAATAATTTTTTAATGAAACATAATTTATATTTGTCTACCTAAATTTATTTTTTAATTAATATTTATATATAAATAAACAAATAAAAAATTAAAATAAATATTTAAAATTATAATGAATAAAATGAGATTCATTTTTTATTATTTACGTTTTCTGTTTTAATTTAAATTAGATCTGTCTCACTAATAATTTATTTTGTAATTAATATTCTATAAAAATAAACTGATAAATAATTAAATTATAAATTTTAAATTATACTGAATAAAATTTAAAATTAAATTTATGAATTATTATTAATGTTTACTAGTTTAATGGTTTAAGTATTTAGAGGTTTCGTCATTTAAAAAATTATTGATTTATGTTTTTTAGGCATTTAGTGGTTTATAGGTTTTATTTAAACAATGAAATAACAAAAAAATTATTTTTGATATTTTTTCACATTATCAAAGGTTATAACCTTTGAAAATGTAATAATTTTAATTTTTTTTAAAAATGTGAATACAATATTTAGTAATAATAATCATTATAATTATATATAATATAAACTGAATATAAACAATTTTATTGATAGATATGATATCAATTATCAAAAAATAAATTAATATGCTATTATTAATATGATAGATACAAATTAAAATATAATTAAAAAACCTAAAATGATTCAAAAACAATGTAAAATTTATTACAAAATAATAATTTTTGTTATTTAGTTTTTGCTTCTTTTTATAAGCTTATATATTTTTTAATGAAAAATATATTATTTAAATTCTATTTGCATCACTCATAATTTATTTTGTAATTAATATTATAATATATTATTTAAATTATATTTAAAGTTTTTGAGTTTTACGATTTAAGTATTTAGGGGCTTCTGGTTTTAGGAGTTTAGAGATTTAAGTGTTTAGGCATTTAATAGTTTATATGTTTTATTTAAACAATGATATATCAAAAAATTTATTTATGTTATTTTTTCTCATTTTTGAAGGTTATAACCATTGAAAATTTAACAATTTTTAAAATTTTTTTATATGTGAATACAATATTTAGTTATGATAATCTTAATAATTATATATCATGTTAATTCAATATAAACAATTATATTGATAGATATTATATTAATGATTAAAAATAAATTAATAAACTATTATTAATAAGATAGATATTTTTTAAAATATATTTGAAAAACGTAAATTTATTCAAAATCAAAGTAAAATATAATAGTAAATAATAATTTTTTTGATATTTTGCTTCTTTTTATAAGTTTATATTTTTTTTATTAAAAGTAAATTATTTAAATTATAATTGTCTTCCACATAATTTATTTTTAATTTATAATTCTATAAAAATAAAATAATAAATAATTAAAATGAATATTTAAAAATATAATAAATACAAATAAAATGAGATTTATTATTTATTATTCAGGATATACTAGTTTAATGGTTTAAGTATTTAGGTGTTTTGGGGTTTAGTGATTTAAGTTTTAAGAACATAAGTTATTTATAGTTTTTATTTAAAGAATAAAAAAAATAAAAAATTAAATTTTTTGATTTTTTTTAATTTTTGAAGGTTATAACCATTGAAATTATAATAATTTTTATTTTTTTAAATGTTAATATAATATTTAGTTATGATATTCTTAATAATTATATATAATGTAAACTCAATAAAAATAATTTTTTTAATATATATTATAATAATGATCAATGAAAAATTAATAAACTATTATTAATAATAATGATATAAATTAAAATATAATTGCAAAAAGTAAAATGATTCAAAATCAAAATAAAATATAATACAAAATAATAAATTTTTGTTTTTTAAAATTTTGCCTCTTTTTATAAGCATATATATTTTTTTTGATAAAAAATAAATTTTTTAAAATAGATCTGTCTCACTAATAATTTATTTTGTAATTAATATTTCTATAAAAATAAACTTATAAATAATTTAAACAAAAATTTAAAATTACACTAAATAAAAATTAAAATGAGATTTATGATTTATTATTAATGTATACCAATTTAATAGTTTAAGTATTTATAAGTTTTTTCGTTTAGGAGTTTAACAATTTATGTTTTTAGGCATTTAGTGGTTTATATGTTTTATTTAAACAATACAATAACAAAAAAAAAGTTGTAATTTTTTGTCATTTTCATAGGTTATAACCTTGAAAATATAATAATATTTAAAATTTTTTGAAATGTGAATATAATATTTAGTTATAATAATTTTAATAATTATATATGATATAAATTCGATATAAATAATTTTATTGATAGATTTTATAATAATGATCAAAAATTAAATTTATAAACTATTAATAATAAGATAGATATTAATTAAAAAATATTTACAAAACCCAAATTGATTCAAAATAAAAATAAAAAATATTACTGGATAATAATTTTTAATTTTTAAAATTTTACTTCTTTTATAAGCATATATATATTTTTTTTATTAAAAATAAATTATTTAAATTATATTTGTCGCACTCATAATTTATTTTGTAATAAATATTTCTATAAAATAAACTTATAAATAATTAAAATGATTAGTTAAAATAATAATAAATTGAAATAAAAATTAGATTTCTTAATTATTAAGTAGTATATAACAGTTTAATGGTTTATGTATTTAGGCATTACGGGCCTTAGGAGTTTACTGATTTTTCTGTGTATACATTTAGTGGTTTATAGATTTTATTTAAAAATTAAAATAACAAAATATTTATTTTTATTATTTTTTGATATTTTCTAAGGTTATAACATATGAAAATATAATAATTTTTAAATTTTTTTCAAATGTTAATTCAATATTTTTTTATAATAATCATTATATTTATATATCATATAAATTCAATATAAACAATATTATTGATAAATATTCTAAAAATGATCAAAAAATAAATTAATAATCTATTATTAATAAAATAGATATCAATTAAAATATAATAAAAAAACCAAAAATGATTCAGAAGAAATCAAAATATATTACTATATAATAATTTGTTGTTTTGAAATTTTTTTTTTCTTAAAAATTTTATCCATATTTGTTTGATGAAAAATTAATTTATATAAATTATATTCGTCTAACTCATAATTTATTTTTTTATTAATAATTATTTAAAAATAAACATATAAATAATTAAAATGAATATTTAAAATTATAATGAAAAAAATAATATTCAGATTTATTCTTTATTATTTTGGGTATACTAGTCTAATTTTAAATAGATCCGTCTCACTAATAATTTATTTTATAATTAATATTTCTATAAAAATAAACTGATAAATAATTAAAATAAAAATTTAAAATTATACTGATAAAAATTAAAATGAGATTTATGAATTATTATTAATGTATACAAGTTTAATATTTTAAGTATTTAAAGGTTTTTTAGTTTATGACTTTAGTGATTTATGTTTTTAGGCATTTAGTGGTTTATAGGTTTTATTTAAACAATGAAATAACAAAAAAAATTATTTTTTTATTTTTTCACATTTTCTAAGGTACCTTTGAAAATATAATAATTTTAAAATTTTTTAAAAATGATAATACAATATATAGTAATAATAATTATAATAATTATATATAATATAAACTAAATATAAACAATTTTATTGATAGATATGATATCAATTATCAAAAAATAAATTAATATTCTATTATTAATATGATAGATATAAATTAAAATATAATTGCAAAAAATATTCAAAATCCACGTAAAATTTATTACTATATTATAATTTTCTTTTTAGTTTTTGCTTCTTTTTATAAGCTTATATTTTTTTGATGAAAAATAAAATATTTAAATTATATTTGTATCACTCATAATTTTTTTGTAATTAATATCTTAATAAATTATTTAAATTATATTTAAGTTTTACGAATTTAAAGGTTTAAGTATTTAGGGGCTTTTGTGTTTTGGAGTATAGAGGTTTAAGTGTTTAGGCATTTAGTGGTTTATAGGTTTTATTTAAACAATGAAATAACAAAAAAATTATTTTTGTTATTTTTTCACATTTTCTAAGGTGCCTTTGAAAATATAATAATTTTAAAATTTTTTAAAAATGTTAATACAATATATAGTAATAATAATCATAATAATTATATATAATATAAACTAAATATAAACAATTTTATTGATAGATATGATATCAATTATCAAAAAATAAATTAATATTCTATTATTAATATGATAGATATAAATTAAAATATAATTGCAAAAAATATTCAAAATTCACGTAAAATTTATTACTATATTATAATTTTTTTTTAGTTTTTGCTTCTTTTTATAAGCTTATATTTTTTTGATGAAAAATAAAATATTTAAATTATATTTGTATCACTCATAATTTTTTTGTAATTAATATCTTAATAAATTATTTAAATTATATTTAAGTTTTACGAATTTAAAGGTTTAAGTATTTAGGGGCTTTTGTGTTTTGGAATATAGAGGTTTAAGTGTTTAGGCATTTAGTGGTTTATAGGTTTTATTTAAACAATGAAATAACAAAAAAATTATTTTTGTTATTTTTTCACATTTTTAAAGGTTATAACATTTGAAAATATAATAATTATTAATTTTTTTTCAAATGTAAATATAATATTAAGTTATAATAGTCTTAATAATTATAAGTCATTTAAATTCAATATAAATAATTACATTGCTAGATATTATTATAATGATCAAAAAAAATTAATAAACTATTATTAATAAGATAGATATTATTTAAAATATATTTGCAAAATCTAAATTTATTCAAAATCAAAGTAAAATATATTACTAAATAATAATTTTATTTAATGTTTTACTTTTTTTATAAGTTTATATTTTTGTTTTTAAAAATAAAGTATTTAAATTATATTTGTCTTACTCAAAATTTATTTTCTAATTTATAATTATATAATAATAAACTAATAAATAATTAAAATGAATAATTAAAATTAAAATGAATACAAATAAAATTGAGATTTATTATTTATTATTCAGGATATATCGTTTAAAGGTTTAAGTATCTAGGTATTTTTGGGTTTAGGAGTTTAGTGATTTAAGTGTATAGACCTTTATTGATTTATACTTATTATCTAATGAATTAAAAAACAAAAAATTTAATTTTTTGAATTTTTTTAATTTTTGAAAGTTGTAACCATTGAAAATATAATAATTTAAAATTTTTTTAAATGTGAATCTAATATTTAGTTATAATAATCTTAATAATTATATATAATGTAAAGTAAATATAAATAATTTTAATGATAGATATTATAATAATGATCAATAAATAAATTAATAAACTAGTATTAATAAGAATGATATAAATTAAAATATACTTGTATAACTAAAAAGATTCAAAATCAAAATAAGATATATTACTAAATAATAATTTTTTATTTTATAAATTTTGCCTCATTTTATAAGCATATATTTTTTTTTGATGAAAAATAAATTATTTAAATTATATCTGTCTCACTAATATTTTATTTTGTAATTAATATTTCTATAAAAATAAATTGATAAATAATTAAAATAAATATTTAAAATTATAATGAATACTAATAAAAAAAATATGATTTATTATTTAGGGTATACCTATTTAATGGGTTAAGTTTTTAGGGTTAAGGAGTTTATTGATTTATATGTTTGCACATTTAGGTGTTTATAGGTTTTATTTAATCAATGAAATAACAAAAAAATTATTTTTATGAATTTTCATGATTTTCAATGGTTATAACCTTTAAAAATATAATAATTTTTTAATCTTTCTAAAATATGAATACAATACTTAATTATAATAATCTTAATAATTATATTTGATGTAAATTTAATATAAAAAAATTTATTAATTTATATTATTATAATGATCGAAAAATAAATTAATAAACTATTATTAATAAGATAGATATTAATTAAAATATATTTCTAGAACCCAAAATAATTCAAAATCAAAGTAAATTATATTACTAAACAAAATTTTAAATTTTTGAAATTTTGTTTATTTTTATAAGCGAATTTTTTTTTCATAAAAAATAATATATTTAAATTATATGTCTCACTCATTATTTATTTTGTAATTAATATTTCTATAAAAATAAACTAAAAAATAATTAAAAAGAATATTTAAAATTATAATGAATACAAATAAAAATGAAATATATTATTTATTATTTAGGTTATATAGGCTTAATGGTTTAAGTATTTAGGGGGTTTTGGGGTTAAGGAGTCTAGATATTTAAATGATTAGGCATTTAGTGGTTTATAAGTTTTATTTAAATAATAAAATAATAAAAAAATTATTTGTTTGATTTTTTATCATTTTTAAAGGTTATAACCTTTGAAAATATAATAATTTTTAAATTTTTTTCAAATATAAATATAATATTTAGTTATAATAATCTTAATATTTATAAAACATTTAAATTCAATATAAGTAATTTTATTGATAGATATTATAATAATGATCAAAAAATAAATTAATAAACTATTATTAATAAGATTGATAACAATTAAAATATAAATGCAAAACCTATAATGATTAAAAATCAAAGTAAAATATTTACTTTTTTTTAAATGATAATTTTTTGTTTTTAAATTTTTACTTGTTTTTATAAGCTTATATTTATTTTTTGATTTAAAATAAATTATTAAAATTATATTCGTCTCACTCTTAATTTATTTTGCAATTAATATTTCTATAAAAAATAAACTAATAAAAAATTAAAATGAAAATTTAAGATTATAATGAATACATATTAAAATGAGATTTATGATTTATTATATATGATATACTAGTTTAATGGATTGTTAATTTAGAAGTTTTGTCATTTAGAAGTTTAACAATTTATGTTTTTAGGCATTTAGTGGTTTATAGTTTTTATTTATATAATAAAAATAAAAAAAAAATTTTGATTTTATATAATTTTCAAAGGTTATAACCTTTAAAAATAAAATAACTTATAAAATTTTTTGAAATGTGAATACCATGTATAATTATATTAATCTTACTAATTATATATCATATTTATTTAATATAAACAATTTTAATGATAGATAGTATAATAATGATAAAAAATTAAAATAATAAACTATTATTAATAATATAAATATTAATTAAAATATATTTACATAACACAAAATGATTCAAAATCAAATCAAAGTATATTACTAAATAATAATATTTAATTTTCAAATATTTCTTTTTTATAAGCTTATATTTTTTATTGATTAAAAATAAATTATTTAAATAATATTTGTCTCACTCAATTTTTTTTGTAATTAATGTTTCTAAATAATTAAACTATAAATAATTAAAATAAATATTTAAAATTATAATAAATAGAAATAAAAATGAAATTTATTATTAATTAAGTAGTATATAGCTGTTAAAAGGTTTATATATTTAGGGATTTTGGGATTTATAAGCTTACTGATTTAAGTAAGTAAGCATTTAATGATCTATAGGTTTTATTTAAAAAATAAAATAACAAAAAATTTATTTTTATTATTTTTTCTCATTTTTTAAGGTTATAACTTTTGAAAATATAATACTTTTTAAATTTTTTTCAAAAGTGAATACAATATATATTTATAATAGTCATATTATTTATATATCCTATAAATTCAATATAACCAATTTTATTGATAGATATTCTAATAATTATAAAAAAATAAATTAAAAATCTATTATGAATAAGATTGATATTACTTAAAATATAATATCAAAACCTAAAATGATTCAAAAGCAAAACAAAATATATCACTAAATAATAATTATTTGTTTTTAAATTTTTATGATTTTTATAAGCTTATATATTTTTTGACGAAAAATATTTTTAATAAATTATATTTTTAACTCATAATTTATTTTATAATTAATATATATATATATAAATAAAAAACTAAACATTGAAAATTAATTTTATAAATTATAATGAAAACAAATAAAAATTAGATTTATTAAATATTATTTAGGGTATACCAGTTTAAAAGATTATCTATATAGGGGTATCAGAATTTTTAGTTTAGTGATTTAAGTGCATAGACATTTAGTGGTGTATAGGTTTTATTTAAACAATGAAATAACAAAAAAATTAGTTTTTTTTATTTTTTGACATTTTCAAATGTTATAATCTTTGAAAATATAATAATTTTAAAATTTTTTTCAAAAGTGAATACTATATTTAGTTATAATATTATTTATATTTATATATCATATAAATCAAATATAATCATTTTTATTGAAAAATATTCTAATAATGATCAAAAAATATATTAATTATCTATAATTAATAAGATAGATATCAATTAAAATATAATTAAAAACCTAAAATAAATCAGAAACAAACAAAATATATTACTATATAATATTTTTTTGTTTTTAATTTTATTTTATTTTATTAAGTTTATCTATATTTTTATGTTGAAAAATAATTTATATAAATTATATTTGTATAACTTATAATTTATTTTGTAATTAATATTTATATAAAAATAAACAAATAAATAAAATGAATATTTAAAATTATAATTAAAGAAATAAAAATGAGATTTATTATTTATTATTTATTATTTAGGATATACATGTTTAAAAAATTTATCTATTTAGGGTTTTCTAGATTTAGAAGTTATTGATTTAAGTATTTAGGCATTTAATGGTTTATAGGTTTTATTCAAACAATGAAATAACAAAAAATTTATTTTTGATATTTTTTCAAATTTTCAAAGGTTATAACATTTAAAAATATAATAATTTTAAAATTTTTAAAAAATATGAATACAATATTTAGTAATAAAAATTATTATAACTATCTATAATATAAACTTAATATAAACAATTTTATAAAGAATATTATATCAATTATCAAAAAATAAATTAATAAACTATTATTAATATGATAGATATAAATTAAAATATAATTTAAAAACCTAAAATGATTCAAAATCAAAGTAAAATTTATTACTAAATAATAATTTTTTTAGTTTTTGCATCATTTTATAAGCTTATATGTTTTTTTGATTAAAAATATATTATTTAAATTATATTTGTATCACTCATAATTTATTTTGTAATTAATATTTGTATAAATTATTTAAATTATATTTAAGGTTTATAAGTTTAAAGGCTTAAGTATTTAGGGGCTTTGGAGTTTAGTAGTTTAGATATTTATGTATTTAGGCATTTAATATTTTATAAGTTTTATTTAAACAATGATATAAAAATTTTTTTTCCTCAATGATATAAACTTTGAAAATATAACAATTTTTAAATTTTTTTTATATGTGAATACTATATTTAATTATGATAATCTTAATAATTATATATCATGTAAATTCAATATAAACAATTATATTGAAATATATTATATTAATGATCAAAAAATAAATAAATAAATTATTATTAATAAGATCGATATTTTTTAAAATATATTTGCAAAATGTAAATTTATTAAAAATCAAAGTAAAATATAATACTAAATAATAATTTCTTTGATGTTTTGCTTCTTTTTATAAGTTTATATTTATTGTTATTAAAAGTAAATTATTTAAATTATATTTTTCTTTCACATAAGTTTTTTTTAATTTATAATTCTATAAAAATAAACTAATAAATAATTAAAATGAATATTTAAAATTATAATGAATACAAATAAAATTGAGAATTATTATTTATTATTCAGGATATACTAGTTTAATGGTTTAAGTATTTAGGTGTTTTTGGGTTTAGTGATTTAAGTGTTTAGGACTTTAGTGATTTACAGTTTTTATTTAAAGAATAAAAAAATAAAAAATTAGTTTTTTTGATTTTTTTTTAATTTTTGAAGGTACCTTTGAAATTATAATAATTTTTAATTTTTTTTAAATGTGAGCACAACATCTCATATGAAAATGATCGCCTCTCAAAGGTACAACACTTTTCTTCAAAAGCCTTTTTTTCAATTGTTCAACTACAACATCATTATTTGATGCATTGTCAACAATAATGAACATCAACTTTCTCAAACCCCAGTCATTCATTCAAAACTCAATAGCATTTCTAATATTAACTCCAGAATGACTTTTAATTACACAATGGTTCAAAAGCCTTTTATGCATAATCCATTGAGAATAAATGAAATGAACAGTCAAACATATATAAGACAAATTTTGAATTCTAGTCCAAGTGTCGGCAGTCAATGAAACTCTACAACAATGAGATGATATGCTATCAAATAATTTCTTCTTTTCCTTGACAAACAAAGAAAAACAATCCCTCAATATAGAGTGCCGAGATGAAATTTTAAATTGAGGCACACTAACTTCACAAAACTCTTTAAACTCATCCCTCTCAAAAAAACAAAAAGGCAATTCAACTTTTATGATCATTTTTACCAAAGCCTCCCTAACTAGTTGTTGATCAAATTGCCAACATGTTAATTTGTTATCCTCTGTACTAGTACCTTTAGTGAAACTCAACAAAGATTGTGACTTGTCTTTACCTTTGTCAGCTACTATTAATTCATTTTTGAGTTGAAATTTCCTACAAGTCTTTCTCAAGTATTTCCATAAACCCGACTTTCCTTGATCATTTTTGCCAAGTATTCTTTCCTACACCATATACAAGCTGCCCTACTAGTTTCATTTCGCTCTGAATCAACTAATATCTCGGAAGTTTCCCAAACAGCAGACTTATACTTTTTATGAGCTTGAGGTTCAGATGTACCTTGACTTTCTTTTACAATTGGAATTGAAGAACCTTCCGTAACAATATGAGGGTTCGTGAAAGGATGATGATTTGATTTACCAGTACTTTGATCATTTGAGATATGATCAACCTCAATTTATTATATTTTTCGTTTACCGTTGGATTGTGCCATCTGCATTGCCTTCAATTAATATGATATGTTAAGCATAAATACATATAAATCTTTCAAACAACAAGCTCTACTAAACTGAATGTAACACATTAAGCCCACTCATTCGGCCCAACCACAACACCACAACCAATACTCAACAAAACTGACTGAGACACATAATAATAATAATTAATCACTCAATTCTCGTCAGAAAAACAAACCAAAGGCTGGTTGCATCTGAGACACGGTGGAGGCAACCAGAAGTGCGACAGACAAGGGCTGGACCTAACTGAACACAGCTAGAACAGCATGAAGCGGCCTGGAACTCGTCAGAACAACAATAGGTGCATCGGAATTAGATGGGCAGTAGCGGGAAAAGTCAAAGTCAACACATTTTCTCAGTCCCGATTCTTTCGGGACAAGACTTCGGGTCAGGTTGCGAATCTTCGAGTCCAATGAGCAGCCCTACTGGGTGCTTATAAAGTTAAATCAGTAAACTTTTAAACCCCATAATCCCTAAATACATAAACCATTAAACTACTAAATACTACTTAATAATTTATAAATCTTATTTTTATTGCTATTTATTATATTTTTAAATATTCATTTTATTTATTTATTAGTGTATTTATTTAGAAATATTTATTACAAATTAAATTATGAGTGGGACAAATATAATTTAAATTATATATTATTTACATAATATAAATATACGCTTATAAAAGAAGTATAAATTTAAAAATTAAAAATTATTATCGATTAATATAAGTTACTTTAATTTTGAATCAATTTGCGTTTTGTAAATATTTTTTAATTAATATCTATCTTAATATTAATAGTTTATAAATTTAATTTTTGATCATTATTATGATATCTATCAATAAAATTATTTATATTAAATTTATATGATATATAATTATTAATATTATAATAACAAAATATTGTATTAAAATTTCAAAAAATTGTAAATTTTATTATATTTTCAAATGTTATAACCTATGAAAATGCTAAAAAATTATAAGAATTTTTTTTGTTATATTATTTTTTTAAATAAATCCTATAAACAACTAAAAGCCAAAAAACATAAATCGCTAAACTCCTAACGACAAAACCTGTAAATACTCAAATCATTAAACTGGTATACTTTAATAATAAATCACAAATCTCATTTTAATTTTTATTCAGTATAATTTTAAATTTTTATTTTAATTATTTATCATTTTTTATAGAAATACTAATTACAAAATAAATTATTAGTGAGACAGATCTAATTTAAATTAAACCGGTATCCCTAAATAATAATAATAAATCTCATTTTTTTTTTCATTATAATTTTAAATATTCATTTTAATTATTTATATATATATATATATATAAATATTAATTACAAAATAAATTGAGTTAGACAAATATAATTTATATAATTTATTTTTAATCAAAAAATTATTGATAAACTTTTTAAAAGAAAAAAAAATTCAAAACAAAAAATTATTATATTGTAATATATTTTTCTTTTCTTCTGAATCATTTTAGGTTTTGTAATTATATTTTAATTGATATCTAACTTATTAATACTAGATTATTAAATTATTTTTTTATCATTATTATAATTTTTATCATTAAATATGTTTATATTGAATTTATATGATATATATATTTAATAATTATTATAACTAAATATTATATTCACTTTTGAAAAAAAATTTAAAATTATTATATTTTCAAAGATTATAACCTTTTAACATGTGAAAAAATAAAAAATATATATTTTTTGTTATTTTATTGTTTAAATAAAACCTATAAACCACTAAATGCCTAAGCACTAAAATCACTAAACCACAAAATCCTGATACATTTATATAAATAATCCTTTAAACTGGTATACCCTAAATAATAATTAATAAATTTCATTTTTATTTGTTTTCATTATAATTTAAAAAATTTATTTTGATTCTTTAATTTCATATTTATATATATATTAATTATAAAATAAATTATGAGTTAAAAATATAATTTATAAAAATTATTTTTCATCAAAAAAATAGATAAGTTTATAAAAAGAATAAAAATTTTAAAACAAATAATTATTCTTAAGTAATATATTTTGCTTTGCTTTTGTATCATTTTAGGTTTTGATATTGTATTTTAAGTAATATCAATGTTATTCATAATAGATTTTTAATTTATTTTTTGATAATTATAAGAATATCTATCATAAAATTGATTATATTGAATTTATATGATATATAATTATTATGATTATTATAAATAAATATTTATTCACTTTTTGAAAAAAATTTAAAATTTATTATATTTTCAAAGGTTATAACCTTTGAAAATATCAAAAAATAATAAAAATAATTTTATTTATTTTATTTTTTAAATAAAAACTATAAACCACTAAATGCATACACAGTTAAATCAGTAAACTCCTAAACCACGTAATGCCTAAATACATAAACAATTAAACTTCTATATACTACTTAATAATTAATAAATCTAATTTTTATTTCTATTTATTATAATTTTAAATATTCATTTTAATTATTTATTAGTTTATTTTTATAGAAATATTTATTACAAAATAAAGTATGAGTGCGACAAATATAATTTAAATAATTCTATTTTTAATCAAAAAAATATATACGCTTATAAAAGAAATAAAATTTTAAAAATTAAAAATATTAATTCAGTAATATATTTTACTTTAATTTTGAATCAATTTGGGTTTTTTAAATATTTTTTAATTAATATCAATCTTATTAATAATAGTTTATTAATTTAATTTTTGATCATTATTATAATATCTATCATTAAAATTATTTATATTTAATTTATATGATATATAATTAAAAAAGATCAATATAATTATACAAGGTATTCACATTTCAAATGATTTTAAAAATTATTTTATTTTTAAAGGTTATAAACTCTGAAAATCTAAAAAATTTTTTTTTTATTTTTATTATATAAATAAAACCTATATACCACTAAATGCCTAAAAACACAAATTCCTAAACTTCTAAACAACAAAACCCCTAAATAATCGATCCATTAAACCGGTATACCATATATAATTGTTGGGCAATTGTGCTTCCACATTAGTGAGATTGAGATACAGAAACACAGAAACAACATAAAACAATCAATATATATATCCCAATTCAGCAACCATCCATGATAGAATCAAAAAACGAGAAATAAACACCAAAAATAACGTTGTTCGCTCGTAGCTCAGTACGACTAGTTAAATCCACCAGAAAATGCATTTGCGTTACAGATTAAAGCTACAGAAATGTCTTATAGTATGCAGCACACAGAATAGTCACGATAAATTGCACAGAGAGAAGAGAAAGAGATGATGAACAGTTCCACGGGTCCATAAATAGCCACCCGAAAATAAAATTACAAAACATTTTATATTAAAATTTCTCTTGGTTCATTTAACCGGAGCGAGTCAGATCATGAGATGGGTCAGGATCTGCTCCAATTTCGGCCCGCTGTCCGGTCAGCAAGACCTCCGTTATTGTGCTACTGCTGCATCCTCGGCCTCTTAATATTTCCTTTCCTACACTTACATGAAAATATTAAAAAATAAAAAATATTTACTTATACAAACAGATTATAAAAAAATAAATTACATATACAGCAATAATAAATCTTAAATCTCATTTTAATTTGTATGCATTATAATTTTAAATATTCATTTTAAATATTTATTTGTTTATTTTTTATATAAATATTAATTATGAAATAAATAATTAGTCAGACAAATATAATATTAATAATTTAATTTTAATAAAACAAATATAATCTCATAAAAAGAATTAAAAATTTAAAAACAAAAAATTATTATTTGGAAATAAATTTTACATTGATTTTGAATCATTTTAGGTTTTGTTATTATATTTTAATTTATATCTATCATTTTAATAATAGTTTATTAATTTATTTTTTGATAATTGATATCATATCTATAAATAAAATTATTTATAATTAGTTTATATTATATATAATTATAATGATTATTATTAATAAATATTTTATTCACATTATAATAAAAAATTAAAATTATTATATTTTCAAATGTTATAACCTTTGAAAATGTGAAAAAATAACAATTATAATTTTATTGTTATTTCATTGTTTAAATAAATCCTATAAACCACTAAATGCCTAAATATTTAAATCAATAATTCCTCAATCTCGAAAACCCTAAATAGATAATCATTTTAAACTGGTATACTCTAAATAATAAATAATAAATCTCAATATTATTTTTTTCATTATAATTTAATATATTCTTTTCAATTATTTATTAGTTTATTTTATATAATTAATAATTACATAATAAATTATGAGTGCGACAAATATAATTTAAAAAATATATATGCTTATAAAAGAAGTAAAAATTTAAAAATTAAAAATAGTTATCTAGAAATATATTTTACTATAATTTTGAATCAATTTGGGTTTTGTAATTATTTTATAATTAATATCTATCTTAATATCATTAGTTAATAAATTTAATTTTGATCATTATTATAATATATATCAATAAAATGTTTATTGAATTTATATGATATATAATTATTAATATTATTATAACTAAGTATTGTATTCACATTTCAAAAAATTTTAAATATTATTATATTTTAAAAGGTTATAACCTATGAAAATGAGAAAAAATTATATCAAAATTTTTTGATATTTTATTTTTTTAAATAAAACGTATAAACCACTAAAAGCCTAAAAACATAAATCACTAAAATCATCAAAGAAAAAACCTCTAAATACTTAAACCATTAAACTGGTATTCAGTAATAATAAATCATAAATCTCATTTTTAATTTTATTCAATATAATTTCAAATTTTTATTTTAATTATTTATCAGTTTATTTTTGTAGAAATATTAATTACAAAATAATTATTAATGAGACAAATGTAATTTAAATTAGACTGGTAAACCCAAAATAATAAATAATAAATCTCATTTTTTTCAATATAATTTTAAATATTCATTTTAATTATTTATTTGTTTATATATATAAATATTAATTACAAATAAATTTAGCTAGATAAAAATAATTTATATAAATTATTTTTCATAAAAAAATTATAGATAAACTTTTTAAAAGAAAAAAAATTTTAAAACAACAAATTATTATATAGTAATATATTTTGCTTTGCTTCTTAATCATTTTAGGTTTTGTAATTATATTTTAATTGATATGTATCTTATTAATAATAGATTATTAATTTATTTTTTGATCATTATTAGACGATTTATCCATAAAATTATTTTAATTGAATTTACATGATATATAATTAAAAGATTATTATAACTAAATATTATATTTACATTTGAAAATAATTTAAAAATTATTATATTTTTAAATGTTATCATCTTTGAAAATGAGATAATCACAAAAATAAATATTTTGTTATTTTATTGTTTATATAAAACCTATAAACTAATAAAAGCCTAAATGCTTAAATCATTAAACTCTTAAACCCCAAAACACTTAAATACTTAAACATTTAAACCATCTTTAAAGGTTTAAGTATTTATAAATAATATATAAAAATTTATCAATTAATAATAGTTTATTAATTTATTTTTTGATCATTATTATATTTATATTTATATTTAGTTTATTAATTTCTATCAATAAAATTGTTTATTTTTAATTTTCATGATATATAATTATTAAGTTTATTATAACTAAATATTGTTTTCACATTTGAAAAGAATTTAAAAATTATTATATTTATAAAGGTTATAACCCTCAAAATTGATAAAAAATTTGAAAAATAATTATTTTGTTATTTCATTATTTAAATAAAACATATAAACCATTAAATACATAAACACATAAATCTCTAAACTCCTAAATCCCGAAGCCGATAAATACTTAAACCTTTAAACTCGTAAACCTTAAATATAATTTAAATAAATTATTGAAATATTAATTACAAAATAAATTATGAGTGAAACAAATATAATTTAAATAATTTATTTTTTATCAAAAAAATATATAATCTATTAAAATGAGTCAAAAACTAAAAAAAAATTATTATTTAGTAAAAATTTACTTTGATTTTTAATCATTTTAGTTTTGTAATTAAATTTTAATTTATATCTATCATATTAATAATAGTTTATTAATATATTTTTTGATAATTGATATAATATCAATCAATAAAATTGTTTATAAATATTTTATATTATATATTGTTATAATAATTATAATTACTAAATATTGTATCGACATTTTAAAAAAATTTTAAAATTATTATATTTCAAAGCTTATAATATTTGAAAATTTGAAAAAATATCAAAAATAATTTATTTGTTATTTCATTGTTTAAATAAAACCTATAAACCACTAAATGCCTAAATACTTGAATGAATAACTTCTTAATCTCGAAAACCCTAAATAGATAATTTTTTTAATCAGATATATCCTAAATAAAAACAATAAATCTCATTTTTATTTTTTTCAATATAATCTTAAATATTCATTTAATTTTTGATTTTTTTATTTTTATATAAATATTAATTACAAAATAAATTATGAGTTAGATAATTATAATTTAGAATTATTATTTTTCATCAAAAAAATATAGATAAACTTATTAAAAGAAAAAACATTAAAAAAATTATTATATAATAATATAATTTGCTTTGCTTCTGAATCTATTGGTTTTGTAATTATATTTTAATTGATATCTATCTTATTAATAATAGATTATTAATTTATTTTTTGATCATTATTAGAATATTTATCAATAAAATTGTTTATATTGAATTTATATGATATTTAAATAAAATGATTATTATAACTAAATATTGAATTCACTTAAGAAAAAAATTAAAAAATTATTATATTTTCAAAGTTTATAACCTTTGAAAATGTGAAAAAATAAAAAAAAAATATTTTTTTTCGATATTTCATTGTTTAAATAAAACCTCTAAATGACTAAATGCCTAAACACTTAATTCAATAACTCCTAAATCTCTAAAACCCCAAATAATAAATAATAATCCTTTTAAACCGATAACCATAAATAATAAATAATAAATCTCAATATTATTTTTTTTCAATATAATTTTAAATATTCATTTTAATTATTTATTTTTTATTTTTATATCAATATTAATTACAATATAATCTGAGTTAGACAAATATAATTTATACAAATGTAATTACAATATTAATTACAATATTAATTACAATATTAATTACAATATAAGTTTATGAAATAGATAAACTTATAAAAAGAATAAAAAATTTAAAAACTAAAATTTATTATATAGTATTATATTTTGCTCTCCTTCTGAATCATTTTAGATTTTGTAATTATATATTAATTGATATCTATCTTATTAATAATTGTTTATTAATTTATTTTTTGATCATTATCAGAATATTTATCAATAAAATTGTTTATATTGAATTTATATGATATATAAATATAATGATTATTATAACTAAATATTGAATTCACTTTGTAAAAATTTTTAAATTATCATATTTTCAAAGGTTATAACCTTTGAAAATATGAAAAAATAATAAAAAAAAATTTTGTTTTTTTATATTGAAAATAAAACCTATAAACCACTAAATCCATATACAGTTATATCAGTAAACACCTAAACCCCATAATGCCTAAATACATAAACCATTAAACCGCTATATTCTACTTAATAATTAATAAATTGACTTTTTATTTCATTTTATTATTATTTTAAATATTCATTTTAATTATTTATTAGTTTAATTTTATAGAAATTTTTATTACAAAATAAATTATAATTGTGACACATATAATTTAAATAATTTATTTTTAATCAAAAAATATATATACACTAATAAAAGAAGTAAAAATTTAAAAATTAAAAATTATTATCCAGTAATATATTTTACTTTAATTTTGAATCAATTTGGGTATTGTAAATATTTTTAATTAATATCTATCTTAGTATTAATAGTTTATTAATTTAATTTTTGATTCATTATTATAATATCTATACAATAAATATATTATATTGAATTTATATCATATATAATTATTATATTATTATAACTAATATTATATTCACATTTAAAAAAATTTTAAATATTATTATATTTCAAAGGTTATATAAACTATGAAAATGAGAAAAAATTAACGAATTTTTTTTGTATTTTATTGAGTATAATAAAACCAAAAAACCACTAAAGGCCTAAAAACCTAAATCATTACTTTTAAAAGACAAAACCTCTAAATACTAAAACCATTAAACTAGTATACATTAATAATAAATCATAAATATCATTTTAATTTATATTCAGTATAATTTTAAATTCTTATTTTAATTAATTTTTCGTTTA